>JAXGGA010011206.1:0-43387 GCA_038373865.1 Uloborus plumipes
AATATAAGAATACGTTTTGTGCAGCTGTTTTAATGCCTGTCAGAGAACCTCTATCAGAGCGAAAATAATTGATTTATCCATGTAAATGTTCATGTGTGTTTTTAGAAACAAAATGCTTCTTAGGTCTCTTGTAGCATTATCGGTTGTGCCATAAACTTTTCCTTGTCGTTCCTTTGATAATTGCCAGCCTTTCCTGCTCGATGAAGTCCCCCACTCGACTGGATCGCGTTCGTGTTCAAGTGGGGCGCTGAAGAGTTTTCGCCTCGAGTTCGGAGCTTTTGGTGCTCTCGAAGACGTGTATTTTGGGAAAGCGTCGTCTGCTCCTTTCGAACCACGTGTTCTTGTAAAAACGATTTGACGATGAAGCGGTCATTAAAAATAAGTTTGATACAATTGGTTTTAAGTGCTCGCTTACTAGTTTCGTTAGCGATACAAGTGTCGGTAGAGTTGGAAATTTTTTATTTTATTCGAGCTGTCTTCCTGCTCGATGAATGCCTCGTTCGTTTATAGAATTTCGATCAGTTGTGAATGAATATTATGACTACTGTCTGATTTTCTTTGGTAAAACCTTCCGCGCATTTACGCATGCGTCAGGTCTTCTCTGATCTTACCAAAATAGGAGTGATAGGTAAGATAACAATAAGGGGAAGAATAATAAGAAGCATTTTGAACCGTATCAAACAACGTAGAACGATGCTAATTTCAAATACGTAGTTTAGTTGAAGGTGTCAAAAGGACAGCAAATGCAAGTTTTAAAATGAAAACTTCGAAAAGATCCCATTTACAACCCATCACCCCTTTTTTAAGTGGAATGGTTATCGAGTGCTAGGCGATTTTTATTTATGTCGAAACGAAACATAAATAAAAAGTTTTCCTTAGTGTATTTTAATTCTTTCAAATTAACCAGAGCAAAACTAATAGATATGCATTCTTCGTTCAAATTTTAGGAGAAAAAAAAAACAAGTTAAAAAAATATACAAAAATGTGTTAGATAAATAAATAAACTTGCCAGAAAAATTTCATGTTTTCCTTTTAAGGACGATTAGTTCCCGTCAGGCTTGGAGTCAATTACGAGAAAATGTAATCGATTACGAGTATGATTACGAGCATGAAAAATTAGAGATTACGATTACGATTACTGCCCTCTGCCAAATCGCTATTACGATTACAGTAACGATTAGATTATGAAAAAAATGTAATCGATTACGATTATTATAAGTCGATTACGATTTCGATTACACTATTACAGCTTTGGGAGGAATATATATTATATATATATACAAAGGAGGATCCAGAAATTTTTGTTAGGGGGTCAAGTTTTGGTGCACCTTATTAGTTAAGGGGAAGGAAAATGAAGCATGTAAAATTTAAATCTTCTTTAAAACATCATACAGTATTGCACAGCAAGTTATATTTTTTATTATATTCTATTAAATTAGCCATTTATTTATTTTGGTACAAAACTATTATCACGGAAAATACAAATCAGAAATTTATAAATTGTCTACATGTAATCAACATTGGAATTATAAAATTCTTAAAAATAAAATTCTCATGTAAAATTTAATATTTTTTTAAACATAAAAAATGTTTTAAAAATCTATTACTACACAAATTTTTCTTCTTTTATATACTCATTGATAAAAATAATATGAGCATTAAAATATAAATCATATACTAAGATTAAATTATATGTGAAAACAGTTTGGAAAGAAAAAGTCAAATTACACAATTACAAGGCTAATTTTCGATTATTGAGTGTGTGTGTGTGTGTGTGTGTACAGGCGGATTCAGAAATCTTGTAAGAGGGTCAAGTTTTAGCGGGCTAGTGTTTACTTTACCATTTAAGTGAAAGGAAAGTGAAGCATGTGAAATTTAAACCTTCTTTAAAACATCATTCAAAATTGCACAGCAAGTAATATTTCTATAATATTCTGTTAAATTTATTTATTTCGGTAAAAATTTACTATGAAAAATATAAATTTGCAATTTATTATCTGTCTACTAGTAATCAATATTATACAGTCGACGTTCGTTATACCACACATTATAATGACCATCCCATTATAACGACAATTAAGAAATACCCCAACTTTATCTCTATATACTCTATGTTAATTTGCTTTTAACGACCTTTCTGTATCGTTTAATCTAATAT
Organism: Uloborus plumipes; assembly: GCA_038373865.1. Taxonomy (NCBI): domain Eukaryota; kingdom Metazoa; phylum Arthropoda; class Arachnida; order Araneae; family Uloboridae; genus Uloborus; species Uloborus plumipes. Next base: position 2,159 of record JAXGGA010011206.1, read on the forward strand.
AGCGACCAAATTCAGCGGATAATATTTCTACAGCGGGAGAGAAGAAATTAATGTATCCTGTACTTCTTCGGATGAAGAAGGATGTAATGATAGCTCATAGCATAGAAAACGTTTCTATTTCTATTAAGAATTTGAAATGTTTTTTTTCCGTAAATCAAACAAAGTACTGGACACTATGTACCATCTATAACCGAAATGGAAAATTACGTTTTGCAAAAAAGCAAACACTTATTTCTAATTTTTTGTTCGTGGAATAAATGATTTGTAAGTATGCAATAATTTTTTTCCCTACATTTTCTAATTTACAATCTGTTTAATATTTTGTTATAGTGTTTAGCACAAAAATATGCTTCAATTCTAATGAAAGAAAAATAATTTTAGTACTTTGTTCAAGTATTTAAAAAATATCTAATTTTAATGAAACTTCTGAACATGCATGATGCATATGTATTTTTCAAAAATTCTAGCTCTTACTACTCGTTGCGACTACTTGTTATAAAGACATTTTTCTGCGGGACGGAGATTAGTCTTTATATCGAGCGTTGACTGCATATGTTTTAAAGATTAAGTGGTTCGTTTTTCAGAAGAATTTTGTAAAAGGTCCGTTCTAAAATGAAAACTGTGTCAGTTTTTATAACAAAATATTTTGTAAAATGTCCACAGCAAAAAAAAAAACGTGTTTTTGCAATAAAATACTACGTAAAAAGTCCATTAAATTCTCCCAAATAGACTCCTGTAAAGTTTTCCAACTTTTTTAAGAACACCGGCAAAATTTTAGGAATTTTAGGGAATGCAAATTTTTAATGGAATTTTAGGAAGAATACGAACCTTGAATGCTCCTTCGCAGCAACAATGTCATAGTTGAGAAATTATGATTTTTGATTTACTAATATCATAGAGATGATCGCAACTAATGAATGCACCTAATGAGTTTATTTATTTATTTATCTTATTTATTTACTTGTTTATTTACTTTCTGCGTGCATGATCATTTTATATGTCAGTTTTGACTTTTGAGGTGCACTGAAATGCTATTATTGCCACTAAAAACGTGAAAATAAAACAATAAACATAAACAAAAGTATATTGAAATTATTCTTAATGCAAAAAGATAATTAACACTTAAAAATAAATCAGACGTTAAATCAAGCACATAAAACATGTTTTAAAAATCTTTAAATACACAACTTTTTCTTCTTTTATATACTTAATGATTTTTTATAATATGAGTATTAAAATATAAAGCATAAACTTAAGATTAAATTATATGTGAAAATATTTTGAAAAAAAGCGTCACCAGGGTGTTGTCATCGCAATGATTACTTCTTGTTCTTGAATGATCACTGAAAAACGATTGCAAATTCGCTCTTCTTTTGAAAAAGAAAATATACAATGAAAGTCAAAGTGGGAGAAAAACACCAAAAGGCATACAACTGCACGATTGGGTTGCAACTGCTTACAGAATACTCTGTCAGACCGAAAACATCCGTTAGTATTTCGATACCACTGTTTTCTTCGTACGCCGGCCGCCGGTAACAAGGGTTGGGGTTTGTCCTTTTCATTGTCAGTTGATGAAAGGGAAAATTGATGACCTATCCTAAATCAGCAGAGGCAGTCCACCGACTAAGACGGTCCTCTGGGCTCTGCCTGTCACAGGCACCATGGGCTACAAAGCGCTTACGTTAGGGCCTAGGGCTCAACTTTGGGACCTTCAAGGAGCACAAAATAGCTCTCTTATCTTTTTCAAACCATTATAGAAACGCAACTAAGAAGCTTTCACTTTCAGAAAAAGTCGGGATTACACGATTACAAGGCCAAATTACGATTATTTAAATGTAGATTACAATTACACAACAAATACTTGATTAAAATTAGATTACACGATTACGAGTGATCCATTTCCAAATTATGATTATGATTACGATTACAGAAAAGCGTAATCGATTACGCCGATTACGATTATGTAATCGGCGATTACTCCAGGCCTGGTTCCCGCAACATTTTTTTTTTCAGTTATTTATTTTCATTGTCTTGCGTACTATAAATAACAAATTGTTTTCTCATTTCTCTGAGAACTCGCTTTGAATTATGAAGATAGTCCTTTCCTGGATTCTGTAGGTGACGTTGAATGAAATGTTTACGAAGTCTCTCTCTCTTTCTCTCTGTCCGCCTCTCTCTGTTTCTTTTGTGTGTGTATGTATGTGAAAATGTGTTTTCGTTTGGAAATTTTGTTTTTTACAAAGAAAATTAACGAGTAGAATGCACACAAAATCGGAAATGAGTCGGGGGGTAAAAACGCAACGGTTGTAAAAACAAAAAAAGGGGGGGGGTCAAAGGGAAACTTAAATCATAGCTCCCCCCTCCAGTCAGCAGAGTCACTAGGCGTTAAATTCCGTCATTTTCCGCGTAGTTCTGCTATATCTCATAGATGGCAGCACGAGTGAATTCCAAAATTTTTAAATGCGATTTTTACAGAATTTACGAAAAAAATATAGATTGACATTGTGTATGAACTATTTCTGGAATACAAAAGTGGTCAATTAAAAAACAAATCTCCTGACAAGTTAGTTTCGAGATTTTTAAAAGTAATAACACAAATAACGGGATTAAAGAAATTAAGGATTAAGGAGATTAAGGAAATTGAAAACTAACTTCAAAACAACGTTTTGAAAATGAATGAAAATTTTTGAACTTGGTTTTTACTTATTCACTTATTTTTTCGGCACACAAAGAAAATACATGCATACATAAGTAGATATAAATTGGCGGTTCACCGACACAGGGGGTGGTGGGGTGGACCTCCACCCCCTGCGACCTTCCCTCCACCCCCTGCGACCTTCCCTCCACCCCCTGCGACCTTCCCTCCACCCCCTGCGACCTTCCCTCCACCCCCTGCGACCTTCCCTCCGCCGCCTGCGACCTCCCACAGCCGCCTCCCGCCTCCTCCCTCCGCCGCCTCCCACCACCTCCCACCACCTCCCGCCGCCTCCCACCACCTCCCCAGGGCAGCCGCGAGGATTTTGGTTGTCATGACAACCAATGTTTTAGTGTCTTTGAATGGCAACACTTGTGTAATATTTTTACAGAGTTATTTTTCGATCGTGGTGCCATCTATCGACGGAATTATTTATTTTCTTAAATTCCAGGAACTTAATTTTATTTTAGATGCTCGTGGCGCCATCTATTGAGTGAACGAATTTAATTCTTTTTTTTATTTCTGGACTTTGAATATTTCCCGAAGCGGGGTTCGAACTCGAACCAAAAGTTTTCCTCTTCCTTATCAGACAAACGCGCAAACCAACTGTGCTATGATGTTTTCATACTCTTTAACGCTAATTGTGATCACAATATAATTTAAGATTGTATCGCCGTCTGTTGATTACCCGAAGATGTTAATTTGCATGCTAATTTATTTTGTAATTCGAACTATGTCTAATTTTTGCAACTTAGTTTTTGTAACCTGTCTCAATATAATTTTTTGACATTAAAGAACAATGATGCTGCCATCTGTTGACGGCAATTTATTTTTTTCGAATTTAATTATTTCTTCAAACTTAATTTATTTTTCAAGCTGAAATCGAACTTTGTCAATGAAAATTAATTTTGCACCTACCGATCCAGTGTAATGATTAACTAATTTTTTATTAACCTTCTAATTTAATTAGTAATTAGTCGAATTTGATTAATTTCACACCATCGAATGAGAATATTATTTAGGAATTCCCGACTTTGCATGCTTCTTTACGAATTTTACTGTTTTTCAGTTTGCCCCTCTCGCTTTTACATGTTAATTTTAGAACTTTAACTATTTTTCAACGAGTTTAATTTTCTTTTTCGAACTTTGTCGATTTTTCAGACTGAAATGTGGACTTTGTCAGTGAAAATTAATTTTTTAATGCTGTTAATCATCTAATCCGCTGTAATAAATAACTATTTTTAATTGACCCATCATTTTAATTAGTAATTAGTCGAATTTAATCAATTTCACACCATCGAATGAGAATATTATTTAGGAATTCCCGACTTTGCATGCTTCTTCACGAATATCAATTGAAGTTGTAGACTCACCCGTTCGACGCGATGTCAACTCGTACATATCCCGATTTTCAGGGAGGATTTCTCGGCAAGCTTTCCTTGGGTACCTTCTCCATCCACAAAATGCAAGCTACTACTTAGAAGTCGAACACTCAAATGGCGTGTAATCAGAAAGATAAGTGAATCATTACTGATAGCTGATGACCACGTGATTGTCCACGGATTAAACATCGGATGATATTGATAAGCTTGTGGTTAGGGGTCGATGAATCAATGTCTACAAAAGTGGGTTCCTACCTCATGTGATAAGAGATTACACATACTTTCTTGTGATTATCTTGATGATTAAATGACACGTGATGTTTAATCAATCCGACTGCAACGCCACGAATTGATATCTCATTGTGACCATTTCCAAATGCATTCTTCCTCCTGATTTCGTTGTGTTCAGTTGCTAGTTTTATACTGTTTGAGAAATTAAAAAAAAAAATGGATTACGCACTTTCTTCAAATGCCCTGAACGTTCAAGTAAAAGAATGCTTTTACACTCGTACAGAAGCTGATGCTATATTCAAAGAACTTTTAAACATTCCATTTCAACCTATTAATGTTGTGGTGTACGGAAAACATTATACGCCGAAACGCAAATCGTATGCCTTCGGTGACGAAGGACTGGACTATCGTTACTCCGGCACCTCAAATCCGGCTCATATGTGGAATCCGGTGATGTTGAAAATTAAAGAGGATGTTGAAAAGGCTACGGGCAAGTCATACAACTATGCCCTACTCAATTTTTATCCAGATGGAAGTGCAGCTCTTGGCCAGCATAAAGACAATGAGAAAAGTATAGATCCATCCAGCGGCGTTGCCTGTGTCAACTTTGGAGTCTCCAGAACCCTCTCCTTTGAAAGACTTGGATTCCCGCCTCAAGAATTAGAGTGTCAGCATGGTAGTTTGTATGTTATGCTGCCGCCCACCAATGAACTATTCACCCATGGGATTAAACCCAACAGAACTGTGACTCTGCCGAGGATCAGCATCACCTTTCGAAACATCACGAGCAATGTGATCCCACCTGTATCGAAACGTTTGTGGTCTGAGACGTGGACCATGGATGATTTTCCTCTCTTCAATCAGTCTGGAATGGAAATTGTATCGACTAGCTCTCCACATCGAAGAAAAGTTCCATGTCGAACTGCCCTCCCTCAAGCTTTTTTTAAAAGTGGAGAATCGAACCTCGAGAATGCCTCGACGATGATATGCACCGCAGCGGAGACGTGCACTACATCAGAGACGGTCGACTCCGTGGAGATTGACAACCCAGTGGAGACGTGTATCCCAACGGAAAAGATTAAAGTTCCAACATTAGAGAAACCTCTGCTGAATCCCTCGCCCCTTGTGGCTTCAACAAGCTTGACCGAATCTGTGCAAAGTTCCTCTCCGAGTGACACAGTGTTTAAAGTGTCGTCTTCTTCTTCTCAGCCATCCGCCGGAGAACAATCAGCGGATTGGCTTGACATATTCTTACAAAATGCATTCAAACGTTTTGACGAGCGCAACTTAAACGTTTTGGAGCTCGATAATGATCTTCAAATTAATGTGTGTTTACGAAAAAATGGAAAAATCACGATTGTGCTTGAAAATAGTGTCTCAGGTGTTAAAATTAATTTTCAACCACTGAGTTGGATTTATTTTCAAAGAAAAATATGGGAATACAATTCCAGATACTCCAGCAGTAATTTTGTAGCAGGAAACGATGCACTTGTTGTTTGTAGAAATGGTGACTGTGAAATTTATCAACTTGTAGAAACCGTTGAAGAATATGCGATGAAGAAAGGATGTATCGTCCTCAGAGAATACGATATAAAGAAAATAAAGGATGATAATATGAGTTTAGATGAAAAAATTTTGGAGGCCGTATTTGATCATTTCCGGCAAATGTTAAAATGCGAAGAAATGCAATTTTTTCAAAACCCTGTTGACGAAGTGGAAACATTTGAAATTATCTTTGACTGTTTTATCGGAGAAATGCGTGCATGTATTAACATGAACTATGAATGTACAGGATGTAAATGTAATCATCCCTCACAGAAGCGACACGAATGCATGTCACTAACAGTAAAAGAAAAATATTACACTATGGATAACAACATTTTTATATGCATTGACTTTTTAAAACTCGCAAATGATTTATCTACTAAAGTGAAAATGTGTGATAATGAAATTAAAAAAATGACTGTGGACTATTTGAAAGCTCTAATGGATGATTTGTAAGTACTTTTCCAAATATTATTGAAAATGTTCAATAAATGTATTATTTTGTTTAACTTTTTTTTTCTATGTTTTCATTTGCATGCATTTAATCAATAATGATCAGAGAGAGACAATGATTCAATAGCAATTTTTTTTTTATTAATACATACTATCCCATTTTACATTTGATTTTCTCTTCCTTTTGTGATGATTAACAATTTTGGGAGAAAGAACAGGTTTTCTATCATCTTCTTCAGTGACAATTTTCTTTTCATACAGATTTTTATTTTTCACGAAAAATTTAGGAACATTCATTTCTTGTAATGAATTTAAAAATTCATTTATCCACGGAATATCGGCATTTTTTTTCTTGTGACTGAAAATCAAATTTAATAAATCAGCAATATTCGAATGTTCAATCTTCTGATTTTTATAAATGACTTCACCCTTCTCGTTCCATGTGAGGATATCGGAATGTCTTTTCATAATGTCTAATAAGTTGTGAGCTTGATTCAAGTATTGTTTATTAATACTGTTGAATATAGTCGACTCGTACTGCTGAGGATTTTCTTCTGCTTTACTTTCTTCTCGAGGTGGGATCCAAGGAGGGTTATTTTCTGCTAGATTTAATTTCTTTTGCAGTAATTCTGTATACTTTGCCAATTTTTCATGTTCTTCAAGATTGCTTTGCAAAATATTCATCATCTGCATATCAAGTTCGCTTAACTGTTTCGGTGAAACAGTATGCTTTGAAACTATCTCTTCAGGAATTAGAGCGTACTTCCTCGCGTGGTCCATTGCCGAAAAGTGTTGATAATATATTCACAGCAGCGGGAATAAGGAAACTTAGAAAACCGCCTTTTTGAACAACCAACTTTCGTTTCTTAGCTAAAGCTAATTTTCGATCAGCTAGCTTACGCAGAGTTGTTTTATGCTTTGATAAGTTCTTCTTTTGATGTTTCGAGAGAGGTATATTTCCACAGAGCACGTTGTGGCTGCACTCACATATAGCCCTGATACAATTCACATTGATTTTTTTCAGTAACTCTTTTTGCAGCTTTGCAGGGCAAATTTGCAAGAGATGTAGCTCATTCAGCTGTTGCTTCGTGATTGTCATGATTGCAAATGATTTGCATTATTTATATCTTTACATTTTTATACTGCTCTCCTTTGGTATATGAATTGCGTTTCGTTGGGGAGAATATTTGTGCGTAATCTCAATTTTTCAGGAGTGTCATTTCTCAAGTCAATCAATAGATAAGAAAATTTTTTCTTGGTTGCGTCATCAAACACCTCTTGGAAAAATCTCAAATGTCTTGGGAAAATCTGTTTCCCCAAATGAGTCACCTGACTCAAATCTCTCCTATTTTTGAAAAGAAGGATATAATGAGCATTTAATGTAATTTCACGCATTTCTTTTCCCTTGTGAAAGAAATTCTGTGTAATGAATATAATTGAAATGTTGAGATGGTGACTTCCGCGGGTAAATAGTTTTGTGATGGCATCATTTTTTCCACACTCAGCCATCAGATCATCAATGATAAATAATGTATTATCACCTAACAAGTCCATATAATTCGTGGGAAATCCTTCGATGAATGTAACATCTGGTATCGTATCATACAAACTTTGATACACACCATAGAACCATACGACTTTGTCCGGTACTTTTGAAAACATTTCATGTCTATGTTTCAAAATACGTGAAATAAGATGACTCTTCCCACTTCCGGTTGGACCCGACGCCACCATGGTAAAGCTAACTTGTAACTTTGGAAATTCCATCGTGAATGAGAGACAGACAAGAATGATATTCATTTAAATGCAAATTTATTGATTGAAATTCGGAAATACATGAAAATGATTGGCTACAAAATTATAGACACTTTTATCATTACAAACATGATTGTTCACAAAAGTTGACAATATTGTTTTCAGTGAATGACCGCGACATTTTGAATATAAGTAATAAATGCAATATTGGCCACACACAGCCGTGACATTACTTTGTAATCTCATAGGATTATAAGTCGCATTTGGAAATTGAGACATAAAATCATGAATAGGTCCTTCGAAAAAAGATGGTGGATTTCCATAAGAATCAAAAAATTCCAGTTGACGATCAATATAAAAAGCCACCCAATGGCTTCCAGATTCGCCCGACGTGTCCACATTTGCAATAAAACAGGCTGGGGTCTTATTGATTTTGATATCACTTAAATAATCACTGGGAAACACTCCCAGAAAATATTTTTTGGTGATTGAATCGCTTTGCAGAACACTTTGTATTTGATTCGAATCCATTCTAATTGGCAAAATCGCATAACACGTGACGTGACTTTGTAATTTCGATCACGTTTTGAAATTCTGCATAGACTAGCAATGATAGAGTTTCGGCGATTGCTTTGCTAAATTTAATTTCAACTCTCAAATTTCCTTGATGTTGTAAATTTAAATGAGGTCCGTTACACATATCAGCAGAGAGATCGAAACAATATAATGCATTTCCTTTTGAAAATTGTTCACGCGATACATAGTTGCCCTTATCACTGTTAAATCCTTCAAACAGACTGTAGTAAGCACGAATGTAATTATTACTTTCAAAATCTAGTTCCAATGGTTTACTCGGTACAGGTTGACCATCCACGTAAATAGCAACAAAATTTGCATTATGATGAGCAAACAGAAATGGATTCTTGCGATATTGTCCGTTCATGGCAGCATTTTCAACACATCCAATCACCACTCTTTTAGGCATTACACCTAAAAATACATTATCTTGTGTGAAGGAAAAACTTCCTTTCGAAATAGAATAGGTCTTGCATAGAACTCGGTCGATGGGATACTTGGCTGAAGTTTCTTCTAAAGCCTTTGCATGCCCGAGAGAAACACCAGGGCTGACTTGCACTTTTCGAATGAATAGAGAGGCATGATCCAATACAACTTTATAGTCGGCACCTTCTTTGTTTGACAAGAGGCAGAACGGGGCACTGCTTCGAATCATCTTAATTTTAATATCAACCAAATTTAACATAAGGCGATTTTGTTCGAAAATATCACAGTGGAGCTTCCCGAGAAGTTCGAAGTCGTTGCTATTTTTGCTAAGTTCATATCTTGCTTTTAATCCATCATCTGCACCTTCTGCGGTGGGGTCGATTTCTGCAGGACGGGTGTCTTTGTAAAACATCTCACAGGTAAGTAAACTTTTCTTTGCATCTTCTCCATAATTCAAAAGAGTTTCAATGTACGCTCGATATGGATATGTATTGCTTGCCGAAGAAATGATTCGCTCATTCAAGCTGACGTCGATTTGTGAAAAAAGAGAATGCAGGAATAAGTTGGCTGGAACGACGGGCTCCTTGTCGGGTAATGCTGATCCATCAGGCTTGACTATTTTAGCTTTCACGTAGATGTAAGAGGCAGAAAGGTCTGTATATTCAGACCCGGACCCTGATATTAAGTATTCCAGAGGGCCACCGTCTTTCACACTTGCAATTGGATGATATTCCACAAATTGTCCTTTTTCAATTGCAGCCTGTGTAGGTGGTAGCGTGAATAAGTCCAGTTCCGATTTCACACATGCTTCAGAATCGCGATGGATGAGAGAAGTCATTTTTTTTTTTTCTCAAGAGAAAATATCGTGATGTCTTTTCACTCTCTTAATTTTGTGCAGACTAAATTTGTTTTCTATAAGCTTGCGCTTTTTATTCTTTTTCCCAGAGCCAATCATAGTTTTAATTTTAACTGCAGCTTTATCAGTCAAATTTTTTCCGGCTTCTTTCAGTCGACGCTTCGCAGCCACTTTCAGATTTTCGCCGCGTGAAACATCATTGAACAAGTCAACACCGCTGTTCAAAATTTGCTTTCCAACAGTCTTAGCCCCAGATTTGAAAAGGGGGACCGCAGCTCTGAAAAAAGATTTGAAGAGACCACCGAAACCATATCCTCTTTGATATGGAGCGCCTTGATAATAATTAAGTCCATTTCCAATTTGCTGAGTGTAGTAATCCTCGAAGGATTTTTGGCAGCACTGATATGGCACATACATTATGAAAGATACTTCTGACGAAAGTGAAGTTTCACGTACGATCTTCCACGCTCAAATGGCACTAACAGTCCAGTGTTGGTCCTTATAACGATTTCAATGGTGTCGATAATTTTTCTACTCACAGGTAGATAATGAGGTCTTTCATATTCAACGCTGACCATTTCACCGTCTATACCTGTGACTGTGACCGTTCGAAGTAGGGGCGCATAGACATCTCCCACGACTTGATGTTCGATAATATCAGTGTAAATCATCAGCACTCTGAAATGAGCATTTGGATCTGCGATTTGCGGGCTAAACACTGTCTGTTCTACATTTTTGTCGCTCTCGCCGCCAACAACCATCGGTGGAAAACCCAACATCTGTGATAATCCTTCATGAAAGACAACGCGTGCATTGTTTTTGACTTTGACACGTACACGTTTTGTCACAGCATTGTAGTTGAATGAAATTCGATTCTCATGATCAGGTATAATTATCGCTTTTAAAATGTCAGGTACATTTTCATAGCATCCAGGAGGAATATTTCTGCCTAATTCTTTTCCATCACCCAAATCAAATCCGATCAAGTTATTCTCTCGGTTCACATTATACCAAGTATGAGGATAGATCAATTCGACTAACGCACATTCCCAATTGCCTGTTAGTTCAATTGGTTTCGGTAAACGTGTAATAAAATGTGATATTTTATTATCGGGAAAATAATTCAAGGAATTGTCGCTCGGTAATGTTACGAAGAATGACATTTTGACAAAACTGAGCAAGTAATATCACGACTTCGATATTTATAGGTCAGATAAATGAGTGGCTGGAATCCATTGGTTGAATTTATCAGGGTACCCGCGAAATTTGACAAAATATTCTGTTTGATTTTCCTTTTTTCTCTTCCGTAAAATTTTTTCGACAGTATAATCTTCCTTAAGTTTAACTTTTTGTAATTCTTGAGGGTAAAAAGTGCCTTGAATGGGCTCGCCCATTAAATCTTTCACACGATACACAGGAATAGCTCTTTTCACACACTCTGTAATGATAAACATTTCTTCTGTCCAATTTTTCTCGTATCCTTTTTCAAAAGTGAGTTTTTGCTTGGAAATACGAACAACGTCACCGACATTGAAACTACAAGGTTTCACTTCTGTAGCTTGATTATCGCCGTAGGTTGTGAAATACACATCACTCTCATTATCGGTGTTCACTTCTGCGGGTGCTCTCTTGATGGTCGAATGGTAAGTGATGTTATAACTTTTTACCAAATCGTCTAAGACATCTATAAAATTATAAGTATTTCGACTCGTGAAATATTTCCACATTTTTGTTTTCAATGTTCTGTTGAACCTTTCCACGATCGAAGCCTTCGTGGCGTTAAAAGTTGTAAAGAATTTGACTTGATTCTCTCGGAGAAACTTTTGAAAGAGTGCATTTTTAAATTCAGTTCCTTGATCCGTTTGCAGTAACTTTGGCATTCTCTCAGAAAAAATAGACTTGAATGCTTCAACAATCTCACTCCCCTGTTTCGTTTTCAGAGGTATTGCCCATGCATACTTTGAGAAAATGTCAATACAGGTCAATATATATCGATAACCTCGATTATGTTTTTGTAAACTTGTAAGATCTGCGAGATCTGCCTGCCATTGGTGATCCTTTGAATGAACAATCACCTGATTGGTTGGGAACCTCTTTCTTGCAGGACGGTGGAGCGTGTATGCATCCACTCCCGTTAAATATTTCTGAATGACTTTCTTGGGTACTTTTCCTCGCGCAGCACGATATAATGCATCGACACCACCAAAACTTGCTTCTCGACCCGGTTCCAGATAAGCCTTCTTCATTGCAGCAGGAGAAATGATTATCCGACACTTTGATATGAATCATCCTCGAAACGATATGAGGGACTTAGACGTGTCATTCGGTTTAAGTAGAAAATCAACTTCAAAATCTGATTTTCCAGTTAAAATATATATTATGCCCATCACAATGCACAAACTGATATAAAGGACCGTAATCCACATAACCTCCTCTCTCGATGCCATAACTAAAAATGAAAAGGTAGTACATGCAATATAATATTTTATATTCAACACTTAAAAATTGAATAAATTTCCGTCAACAGATGGCAGCATCATCGTTCTTTGACACTGAAAATTATATTGAGATTCATTTAAACCTTTACTTGAGTGAAAGCATTGGTGGCTCAATCGACAAAGCGCGCGGTCAATTGAAGCATCAATACTTTTTGGATCCGAAGGTCGCATGTTCGAAACTCACCCCAATCAGCGAAAAATATTCAAAGTCCCGAAAAAAAAAAAGAATTAAATTCGATCACTCAATAGATGGCGCCACGAGCACCTAAAATAAAAATTAAGTTCGTGAAAATTAAGAAAAAATATAATTTCATCGATAGATGGCAGCATCATCGTTCTTTAACACTGAAAATTATATTGGGATCATAGTTAACGAACAAGACATCAGACCTTCGTAGCTTAGTCAGTTTGCGCGTTGACCAATCTGACAGCTACGAAGGTCTTTTGTAGGTTTGAGGTTCGATCCTCACCTCGAGCACAGTAAAATTTACAAAAATATTCAAAGTCCCGAAATAAAAAAAAAAGAATTAAATTCATTCACTCAATAGATGGCGCCACGAGCACCTAAAATAAAATTAAGTTCGTGAAAATTAAGAAAAATAAATAATTCCGTCGATAGATGGCGCCACGATCGAAATTGACTCTGTAAAATATTACACAAGTGTTGCCATTCAAAGAAACCAAAACATTGGTTGTCATGACAACCAAACCTGTTGCCATTTCAAGAAATCAAAACTTGGATGTTGCCATCCCAAAACTAAAATCCTCGCGGCGGCCCTGGGGAGGCGGTGGGGAGGGAGGAGGCGGAGGGAGGAGGTCACAGGGGGTGGAGGGAAGGTCGCAGGGGGTGGAGGGAAGGTCGCAGGGGGTGGAGGGAAGGTCGCAGGGGGTGGAGGTCCACCCCACCACCCCCTGTGTCGGTGAACCGCCAATTTTACCCTACTTACATAAAAACAAAAGGAATTTTAGTTTATATTGTTCATAAGAATAGTGACACATAAACAAATTAATTTGTATTTTTTTTAAGGTGATTGCGAACTCAACGACAAAAATATGGATTGAAACTCTGTTGTAACTGTTTTTCAAACACGAAAGGGGTCAAATTCGTAAATAAATCTTTTAATGGTCATTGCTTTTCCTGAGAGAAGAGGGCAGGATTAAAACTATTAAAATTTGATAACACTACAAGTTAGATTTGAGATTTTAATTAGAAATTACACAAATAACTTTTAAAAATATGACATAAAATTGTAAAGATAATTTTTGGACTTCAAAATGGGTGTAATTAATGAAATAACACTTCAGATCCAAATTTTGCTGTTTTCAGCGGTAAGGGAGGGGGGGGGGGGATGTGACTGAAAAAGTAAGCTCAAAACAACATTAGGAAAAATGGATGAAAAACTTCGACTTAATTTTTTTCCTATTCACTTTTTTGCCCGGCACATGAAGCTCATACGTGGGTACATTACGAAGCATTGAAATAATGACACTTCCGATGAAAAATGTCTAACCATGCAAAATGATCAACAAAAATTCATAACACAAAAATAATTTATTTTGATGAAAAATTTTAAAGATTAAATGAACAATAAATTTCAGTGCAAAATATAACTTTTAGATATGTAAGTGTCATAAGGATATAAAGTTTTAAATTTTTCTGAAAAACAAAAACATATGAAATAAAGTTAAAAGAAGAAACTTTAAGTTAAAAAATTAGCGCACACGTGTTTCAGATTTGCAAAGATCTCCTTTTTTTTTTGTACAAAACAGATCTGAGTCTCAGGTTATTGTCTCTATCATTGCTTGCATGATTTGTGCATTGAAAAAGGACAAGTCGAAAAATCATTTTATAGGCTGTCAATAAAATCCATTGTTTTTAAAACGCGCGAATTTTTAATGCTCTGATATTTTACAAACACTTCAACAGTTTTTTATTTTAAACTTTTCTTTCTTTTCTCTTCAGTACATAAACTATATCGCCCATGTGCAGTAGGGTGGGGCGAAAAATAAAAAGTTTTTCAGATCAACTTCTAATAGTTGCCAAAAGTTGTCTTTGGTGATAGTTAGCTTTTGTGCAAAATTTGAGAAAAATCGGTTAATATCTTCAGGGGGCGCTGCGATCGCAAAGTTTTATCATAGCTTTTATCGGGATTTTATGGTTAAAATATGAAAAACAATGCCGTTAGCTAATCTCATTGCATTTTTTTTTACTCATAAGATATATACATGCATTCAAAGCAAATGAAATAACTCACAAAAAATTATTTTATATGATATATTTATATTTCAAGCATTTAAAAAGATACAAAAATGTGAAAAGAAATGATTTTTTTCAAATATAAATATATCATATAAAATAATGTTTGTGAGTCATTTCATATGCTTTTAATGCATGAAAACATCTTTTGAGTAAAAAAAACGCAAAGAGACTAGCTAAAGGCATTCTTTTTGATATTTTAACCATAAAATCCATAACAAAGCTATGGTAAAACTTTGCGATCGCAGCGCCCCCTGAAGATATTAACCGATTTATCTCAAATTTTGCATAAAAGCTAACTATCACCAAAGATAACTTTTAGCAACTATTAGAAGTTGATCTGAAAAACTTTTTTATTTTCGCCCCACCCTAATGAACAGTACTCTACTTTTTTGAAAACTGAGTTTCTTTCTATGTATCTATGTCCTGTTTGTTTCTCCTGAATGCCAATGAGCTGAACGTCGAACCAGGTACCGATCGATCGTAATTTTTCAGGCCTCATTAGTTTTAATTAACATAAGGTTTGATAAAGGAATTCGGAAGAAATTTAAAAAAATCTTCAAATTCGCTCTTCTCGAGACATGGCGTTTATTAAAAGTATTGTTTTGGCAACTGTCACTGTGTGTAGAGGGCGCTGGCCATAGCGAGCCGCCGTGGCGGCGAGTTTGTTGCTCTGCCGAAAGCGGATGTGTCACTTGACATCGCTTTCATTTCTAAGGTAGCCCGTGCAACGCCAGGCCACGCAGCTTGTTTTAATAATAATCTTAATGAGAATTTTGAATGATAAGGCTTCTCTGAAACTGATATGAAATTCATTCCGATTCATTCGATGCTATTTTTATCTTTATCTAATACCAACAATATTGATAACGGGGCCAACGGGCAAAGCACATGAGATTTTTATTCCGAGCAACTTGCACTCTTTTTAAATATAAGCTAGTTTAAGGTATTAAGTGCCACACTTTTTTTTTTCTTAATTTATTCATGAGATTAAAATTTTGTCATTTTCCACAGCGATATGTTTCTTGTTATTTTATAATGTTTACTTTCACACATCTTATGTAAATGAAATATTTATCAATCAAATAATAGAGTAATGTAAAACAATGAGTGTGAAAAAAAAAAACATAAATGAATAAGTAAACAAAATGAGCTATTTCACTTTGCATCATCCACTTTGCCCAGCGAGCATCTTGACGAATTGCATTGAGCATTTAAATTCAAAAAATGCTTAACATGAACTAAATAAGTACTACACTAGATATTAGTAGATCCTAATTAGCACTTAAAACGATAAATACAAGAATTTTAATGACAATAAATATTTTTCGAAACCTCCGAATATTACAATAAGTGAATCAAATTCTAAAAACCACTTGTATAGTTTTTTCGTCTATCTCCAGAAGTATTTAGTTCTTGACAGGAATCAACAAAATGTTCAGGAACTTAGTTAAAATATTGCTTGAAACGTGGCGCTGCAAACTGAAAATATTTCACCATTTCACTTTGCCCCTCTATTTCACTTTGCTCCTCATTCACCTACTTGTATAGTGTGCCCCGATACAAAAATGTTTGGCCTTGAAAGAACTCATTTCAGTGTGGGACTAACGGGGTGTACTAAGGGGGGGGGGAGTGTTCCTGGCGCCGATTGCGTTATTGCTATTTTATAGGCAAGCTAATATTAGTTTTATTTGTTTGTTCATTTTTTATATCATTTTGAGGGAGTCTCGTTTACGGAGGTGCTTGAGGGATGGCGGATGGGCCAAGTTGAAATAATGCCGTCCCCTAAACTGTTACGGGGAAAAGCTTTAAAGATTTTCTCTTTCACTTTCTGGTGGGGTCTCGGGTTTTTTTTTTCGGGGGGGGGGACATTCGAAGCATAGGCTGCTCGTACAGGGGATAAAGAGGATGACTGCTCTCTCACTTTCAAAAGTAAAGGATCCATCCTTAGTGCCCCCCCCCCCCATATTTCAGAGTTAAAAATTAATGATTTTTTAAATCTTTATTTATTTATTTATTTATTTTTTCATTTTCATTATTCTTTAATTTTCGTTTATTTTTTTATTTAACAAGTTTTATTTCTCTGAATAAAATGTTTTTACAATTTTTTAAATTTAAATTCATTATTCTTTTTAAAAAATAAAGTTAAAAATATTAAAAACGGAATTAAATTAATATAACTTTTTAAAAATAACTTACTTTTTAAAAGAAATCATGGGGTGAAAGTGCATAAGACTTGTTTGCTGCTGCACTCATGTATTGTGCAGTAGTGGCACAACGCAAAATACAAAATAAAAATACTGAAAAAATAAATAAATAATAACAAAAAATAAATAAATGAAAAAAAATAAACCCACGACTTTTGAACAAAAAACAAGTGTCCATGAAAATACATTCTTTTCTGCGGAAAAAAGGGAAATAAAAAATTAATTTGAATTTTGACAGCTCGAATTCAATTATTGTTTTTCGCAGTGACGAATTGCGTAACTATGTCACCAAATACACAGGCCAACAAAAAAAACCTTTTTGAAAACTTTTTTAATTTTAATAGCTGATCTTGATAGATTTTTATGTGCTGAATCCAAATCTGCTTGTAGTTTTTATGTATCACCCTTAGTTTCCAAGCAAAATGTATTTTATTATATAGTCTAATACCCATTTACAGTATATAGGGAAATCAATGAAACACTGTAGAATCGTAAAAATGGTTTGTATTTACAGTAAAATACTTGGAATAGTAATTTTATGTGATGATACAAGGTTCACTTGTCAACTGGAATTGCTTTATATTTTCTTTCCCTTTTTTTCCTTGAAGCTTCTTGTGTAGCTTTTCCTGCGATGAATAGCTTGCTGAACTTCCCGGTGAAGTGACCAACAGTAATCCCCCATCATGTTGGTATTCCAGCGTTTTTCCATCACTTTAACGTCCTGGTGAAAACGCTCACCTTGCTCCTCACTAACATCTCCTAAATTTTCCGGGAAGTAATCGAGGTGGCTGCTCAAGAAGTGAACTTTCAGGCTCATCAAACATCCTAACTGTTCAAATTTTTTTAACATGTTAGCAACAATAGCCTTATATTCTGGGTCTTTTTTATTTCCCAAAAACTTGGTGACAACTTGCTTGAATGAAACCCATGCTTCTTTTTCATTTGAGGTCATTGTGGATTCAAAGTTAACGTCAAACATCATTTTTCTAATATCAGGCCCGGTAAAGACGCCTTCTTTCAGTTTAGCTTCTGAAAGGTGTAGGAAACTTCTGACAGAGATATTTGAAACAAAGCCCACCTATTTTTTCATGTTATCTTAACTATGAAAAAGCTGTTAAATTCTAAAAATGTTTCTTTATTTCATGAATGTAACTATAAAATGTGAATAAATGGTGGGTGATACAACTTTTTAAGCATCATATTTGGATTCAGCAACCTAAACAACATAAGAATAAGGTAATTTCATTAAAAAAGTTTTTTCATCGTTGGCCTGTGATATCCAAAATGAGAATAAAGAGTAAAATCAAACTTAAGCAATTTTAATAAAGAAAAAATAGTATCGGTACACCTAAGACATCAACAAAAATTAACTTTATTGTGATATTAAATAAATGTTTATCCAAGTTCATAAAAATATTCTTACCTGCAACGCTGGAAAATACCACTTCATCTTCGACATCAGATTGAACATTGTGAAGAAATTTTATATGTGCTAAAAAATCTGCCCGAAAGCTCGTTTCATAATTGCAGTCTTGGCACCTATAATGACCTTTCTTGCATTCGTGCTTATTTGAACTTTTAAGAACAACAGAACATTTTTTTTTGTGCTTGTAAAAAGCAGATTTTTTCAAATTTGCCCCACACGGGCACTTGTACTCTTTTGATGAATTCATTTCTCAAACATGCTAATACCTTTTTTCAACTGAGAAGTTAGGAAAAATTTTTCACCGAAATATTTCCGCTAAAATAAAGCAGAACAAAAATGAACGCTGCTGATTGGACAAAGGTTAATGCGCGCGGCACATCCCCCCCCCCCCCACCTCCAAATATATGGCAGATAAGAAAAAGAAAACATCGCAGGCAATAGTACTATATTAATCAAGGATGAAATCTAATGCCTCGTATCATTTTGCAATGTTTTATATTTTTCATCAGAAATATCATTCTTCAATGATTTCTTATAACCTAAACAAAAATTATTTTTATTTTAATGTTTGCACGTTTAAGTTCACGAAATAGTTCATGCATAATTTCAATGTATATTCTTTTCGTTAATTTTGTAAAAATCGCATTTAAAATTTTTGAAATTCGCTCGTGGTGCCATCTATGAGATATGGCAGAACTACGCGGAAAATGACGGAATTTAACGCCTAGTAGCAGAGTCGACATAAAAGACCTGAGGTATTTTTCATTTTAACCCATTTATGCCCAAGTTTTTTTTAACAATTTTTTTCAATTTTCATCTGCTTGAAACTCTTACTTGGAATGGTTTACATACATTTTAGGCTTAAAATAGTTCTCCGTTGCCATATTCATTACGTTACCAGGGGTTGACCGAGCTCGGCTCGGAGAAAAATGGGTATCGAAGTTAACTCGAAGATTTATTTTCAATTGTGATTTATCAAAACAA
The DNA here is from genome assembly GCA_038373865.1 of Uloborus plumipes. Classification (NCBI taxonomy): domain Eukaryota; kingdom Metazoa; phylum Arthropoda; class Arachnida; order Araneae; family Uloboridae; genus Uloborus; species Uloborus plumipes. The sequence goes on from JAXGGA010011206.1 coordinate 21,450, forward strand.
TACATGTCATAAGAAAATTTGTGAAACCATTGGTGAAAAGATAAACGGGGAAAGTGCACCGTTGTAAACTATTCTAAACAAATTTCGAGTTTGGAAAGAGAACTATTCTATACAAAGGTAAAGTTTGAAAAGTCATAGGAAATAAAATGTAATTGACAACAAAAAATTATACAAATGTAGCTTGAAATCTGATAAATGTTGAAATGTCGGACTTTGTTGACGGTGATTTGAAATCGAAATCAGTTCCTTAAATGCTTTTTGGAAATTCGAATATTTGAAATTAGTTTGCCATATTGGCTATAGATGGCAGCACGTTACCGCTTGAAACCTATTAAGCAATAGACAAAGAAAAATATCCTATCTGTAACTCCGAACTGCTCGACCGTAGCGCTTTAAAACCGGCGCCAATCGGTTCCTCGTGGCTAAAATCCCCAGACCCCCAAGTTTACCGGAGTTTATTAATTCTGGGGCGATTTTCGACTTGGCAACCATTCCTCGTATTACAGTATAGGATTTAACGTCCTGTTTATGGGATATTTTGCAGGTATGTGAGCAAAATACGACCTTACTTGACTTATCTTTTGCAAACACTTTAGCATTACATTTTTAGCATTACAGAAGGCATCTCTGATCAATTTTAGGCAAATCATTTTAAAATAGTTTAATTTTATGAAAAATAAGTTCGCAGAAAAAAGAATTACTTTCTGCGGCTACCCATGCTGGATCGTTGATTGACTGATTTCTCTGAAAATAGCTGTCAATAAGTAAACTCTGATGTCCAACGAGTGGCTCTATCTGGTTTTTTCAAAAAGAATGACTATTTAACTTGTGAAAAACAGCTTTAGTAAAATGATATACCCATTACAGGTTTTTGTATGCAGTAACTAACAAGCGTACCGTTTTTAGGCTACTGTGCATAAATGGGTTAAAATTACATTATTGTGTTTTAAAAAATTAGTTAAAAAAGAAAAAGAGTCTGCTGAAAACGTATTTAGTTCCAGATATGATTTTAACTGCTAGAAAATGATGTGATCAATAAACTTATGGTTTATTTTAACTGTCCCAAGGGACCGACTGAAAGCTTCGAGTTATTGGTAGTTCGAGCTATAGGAAGTTCGCACAGCTTTCTCGAGAGTTTGGGTCCCAATGAAAACTTCGAAATAAAGGAATATTCGAGTTATAAGGCTTCGATTTATCGAGATTCCACTACTTTTTATGTAAGGTTTATTTTATGTGCTAGAAAATTTTTTAAACTTTTCCTCTTGCGCTTCATGGTACAGTTAAAATATTAAGATAGTTAATACACAAGAATTTTTTTAAAAACCTCGTTCTTCAGGATGAGCGACCCAGTCTGCTTAGTGGTAAATCTATCGCAAGTTTTAGAAATGCTATTTATTTGTAAGATTTGGTGAAAACGTAGATAACGTTATTTGGATTTTGCAATATATTTTAAATGCATGTATGATTGGGTCTTGTTTAATGAAATAAGGTTTTGAATTAGTGTCGACTGCAGTATTTTTGTTCTTTAGGACCGATTTGAAGTCATTTCACTTCTTATTGCTCTGAGAAGATAGTTCTTTCCGGAAATCATTAAAAAAGTTTCGAATTTTTCTAAAATATTCATCCGTTTTCGTTTTCCATCCGCTGTCATTGAAATCCAAGTTCTTACTTTTCAGGGGTCTGCTCCTACCCTCCCCAAAAGTTTTTTTTTTTCAACTTTTTTAATTACTTTTAAGAAAATGATTAGTATTGTAAAAATATTAGCATTTGCTCGTGAGTTCTGCGGAAGAATTTGCTAAAAATCAGAAATGCGCCTCAAAAATTAAACCAAACATATTTTTTCGCTTTGTATTCTATATAAATAATTAACACCGTAGAAAAAACTATTTCAGTTCATAAAAAATATTACATTTGAATTTTTTTGTTATTATTTTACATTCAAAAGGTCACTTTAATGCGCAAAGAAGATGTAGCAAGAGCTGCTCATCCCTCCTTTTTTTATTTGCGTGATTTTTTTATGCGTATAATTTAAACCTTATCCTGCTATTTGATATCTTAAACGTCAGTTATACATTTTCTATATTATTTTCATTGGCAGCTTGTCATTTTGCAATCCACACAAATAAACAAATGAAGTGGGGAGGGGGGATGTGTCATGTATTTAGTGTGCTTTAATCCGTTTTGTGTTCGAATATGTATTCATATTTTTTTCTTCTTGTTTATAGGTTATCTACTGTTCAAAGATTTTTGTGAAAATGTCTTTGACGAACCAGTGCCACAATTAAGCTTCTTCGAAGAGGTTAGTATTACTTTATGAATCTATTCTCTAACGGCAGCGCTTCCCAAACTTTATAGCCTGTTGACTCCTTTCATGGATTATCAGAGGACCCCTGATCTTGAAATGAAGAGATACTTGTAGTTTGTAATTAATTGAACTTGATTAAATTAACCATTAGTAATCAGAGGGAACATAACTATTTAAAGAAAGAGTAGGTAGTTTGCAATGCTTAACTTTATTTACAAATTCTGGAGCACAAAAGTCCAATTGTACAAATAGAAATCAATGAGCAACAAAAAATGTAAAATTTTAAGGAACCAGGTAAAAATTCATGGCTCCAGACAAATTATTTCTCAAAATGTGTAGTAAAATGCAATATTCCATGGTTTTTTCAAAAGACAACTCTATGCTTCAAATGTGAAAATTCTGTTTTTCAATTGCAAAAGCATTTTTGTGCAACTTTAAAAAACATCGAACTTTGCTCCAAACCCTCTACTAAGACTTGGAGGATCCCTAGGGATCCGCGGACCACAGTTAGGGAAGCCCTGCTCTAAATGCAACAAATGATACTTTTTGCTACCCCTCCGTTTGTAGGATAACTTTCCATATCGTGTGCTTTTTCCGTTAAATATAATTGTTGCCACTTTATTGAACAAACAACTTTCGAATCTAGATAACTTACATTTTCTTCATTCTATTCTAGATTTTAATTTCCGTTGTTGATTTAGGGCCGAATTCAAGTGAAACACCATTGCAATCGCTTCGAGGCGATCGCAATAGACCAAAATTGCAATCGCTACTGGAAGTAGACTTACATTAGAATCGCATCTCGTAGCGATTGTAACGTTTCACTTGAATCCAAATTTGAGAATTTACGATTGCATTGGTGAGTTGCGATCGTCCGTGTTTCACTTGAATTCCTGCCTTAAACCTATTTTTTTTTTTCCTATCCTTGTTTAGAAACTAATCTTAGACCATTTAAATAAGCTATTGTATTAGTACTAAATATTTAAGAAAAATATATTGAAGAAATGCAAACTGGCTGGTATTATTTTTAAATTGAAGGGGCAAGTGGACAAAGGTGATATGTGACAATTTTAGAAAAACTTACTTTTTACCATGGATGAAGGTGATAAATACCTTTTTGAAAGCTTTTTCTAGAATTTAAAAAAATTGTCACACATCACCTCTATTCACTTGTCCCTTCAATTGTGTTTGTGATTGAACACAATTCAACACACACTTATTTGAATTTGTGTAAATCGGCGAAATTCAAATGTCACATATCACGTTTATCCACTTGCCCCTTCAATTATAAATGGTAGTTTTTAAAACTCAGCATTTTATTTTCAGGCATTAGCGTTAATTTATTTTTCGTGCTATGATTAATTCAATGCTAGTTTACTTAGCAGATTGTTTTATGGGTTGTTAATCTGCTCACAGATTGAAAAAAAAAAAAGAAAGCTGCCTTTGGTCTTGTAAAGATGAACAAGATTGCATCTTTCTTTTTGAAGCTTCATGTAATCTTAGAAATAATTTCAGTTCTTTGTTTCATTAAAGTAGTTTAGAATCGAAAATAAATTCTTCTGATCTTCGCATTTAATATCAGCACATCGGAATGCGTGCGTACCTGTTACATCTTTAATCATGCTGGATCGAGATTTGCTACTGATTGCTTCGTAAATGGTCTTCGGAAACGTATCAAGCAATGGAACTGGAGCTTATAATCGATAGCACTTTGTGTAAACGACGCCGCTAATTCTCACGCTGTTCAATGGAAATTCCACAGCCATTGTAATTGATCGTAAAATTAAGAGACGACTCCGCTTTCAGACGATGTGATGAATCGATTGATGCTTTTGTCGTTTGACGATTCATCGAATTATGATGGATGTGGAGTAATCTAGGTGAAATGCGCACGTTTTGAGGATTTGTGACCTCCCGACTTTTTGTTGCTTCTGAAACTAATTTTGCTTCGGTTTGCATTTTGAGTGCAGAAGGTCAGGGGTATCTTTATTTAAATTTTTGAAAATGTATTTTCGCTTAAGTGTTCATTTACTGGTCGGTCTATACCCTATATTGTAATTCGTGAGTAGTTAATTATTTTTTACCATAATCAACCCATGTTCAAGCCAAAGCTGATTGAAAGCTATCCTCAGCTCAAGACAATTGACTAACAATGAAAGCTCTTTTGCTTTTGAGGATAAATGTTTTTCTCTTGGTGAACGAATATGTTCGATTTTGATTGAAAAGTATTACTCTTTTGAGTCTTTTGAGCTGATTGCTCTTGCGTTCTTAGATCGTAATCAATTGAAAGAAAATTCGTTGGTACTCTTTTCACTTATAAAAGACTCGTCGCTCTTTTAAAGTAGCTGCAAAAACGCATGTATTTTTACCTGTACTCAAAGCTCACGCAATTGTTTTTATTAATGGAAGTCAAGGTAAAAATTATCAAAAGCAAACGTTCTGGTTTGACATTTAAAACTGCCTAAATATGTAATGAACAACTGAATTAATGAGTAAAATTTCGAAGTTTTGCTATAGAAGCCGGTTGGTTAGCAATGTGTGCGTGTTTCTGTTTAATGGAAGAAAAAATTCTTCATAAAACTTGAGTAAATGTTTCTAAAAGAAGAAAAAGGAATGCGTGTTACTGGGACATTATAAGTAAGTTACCGTGCTCTTTTCATTTTTATGTCGATTGTAATGAAGTCTTTCTCTCTTTCTCTCGTAAACATTTGAACTATCGGTTTTTGATAGATTACGGCAATTTTTTGTACCACAAATTTTGTTTCGCTTTCGGTTGTTTTTGAAAATGTTTCAACTAATTTTTTTTCTCTCTCTTTTTAAGATTTGGAAAAAAAAAAGCATTTTCCGACATTCTCAAATACATTATTCCCGATTCTTAGTAATTTTCATTTAGTAGGGCGGGGGGGGGGGAGGATTTCTTATTCCATGTTTAGTTGCTGGAAGGTTGGTTGGTTTTATTTGGTAAAATGGCACAAGGCGCCTATGCGCTGATTCTAAAACATCTCCAAATTAGGGGTGCGATATCGATCTTAAGAAATTAAGACAACGATGGTATTGATACATCTACCAAAAAACATCGATATTTCAAAACATCGATCTTTTTTTTTAAGTTGCTTACACATTTAATGCAGTACAGTATACAGTATAATATAGTATACATATAGTACAGTAATACAGTAACTTCTCAATACATTGCGTGCGCCTCTTTTATCAATTAGTTTTATCTTTTGTTTTCTGAAAAACTATTAACCGTATGATATCGATGTCAATTACAGAAAACTTTTTTAGTGAGATAGATATTGCAACTGTTGATAAACTAACTTTTATTTGTTGCACATTTTAGTGAAACTTTTTTTCCTAAATGTAAAACATCATTATGGAAAAAATTTCAAACGCAAAACAACGACGTTTAAAAATCATTGACCGTAAATCATCGTTAGTAATTAAAAAAAAAAAAAAAACTTTCTTTCAATACGATGGATATTGCAACTGTTAAAAATGAATATTTTTTATTGCAAATTTTTATTGCTTTTTGCTGAAATGTAAAACAGGCAACGGAAAAAAAATATTGAACTCGAAACACCGATCATTAATGGCCCTGCTCCACAATGACGTAAAGCAGAAAAATGAAGCAGAAACGTAAAATGAATTAAATGGTGTTCCTATGGAAAGTACCCGGATTTTCGGTTTCTGCCTTCTGTTGGTCGCATTTTACGCTGATGTGGAGCAGGGCCCTAAAAGACATCGACCGTAAAACATCGGCGGTAACTATCAAAAATGTGCTCTAACGAGATTGATAGTGTAACGGCTGATTAAGGGTGTAACTTTTGACCACGTACTTTTTTTTTTTTTGCTGAAATATAAAACATCTACATAAAAAAGAATAACAAAATAAATAAAATTTAATAAAAAAAAACGGCGAAAGCAAATTAGAGATGGTTTAGAAACATCGAAACATCGATAATAATCATAGAAAATGTTTTTCCAATGATATTAATGCTGAAACTTCTGATTAAAGATGAAAACTTTTTAATACGTTTGCTTATCGTATATTTTTATCAAGCTTTCTTTGCTGGATTATAAAACATCGACATCGAAATAAAAACATCGAGCCCAAGACATCGATGTTGGAAAAAGCTCGACCCTCAAACATCGATGGTAAAAACGTCGAGAATTTAGCAATCGACGCGACGTTTCCAAAGCCAGGGGTCAATCTAGAGAGGAATTACGTCCGTTAAAGGACCCTTTACAAAATTCAGTCACTCAAAAAGGGACCCTTCACAAAATTCAGTCACTCAAAAAATGGACATTTCATAAAAATCCCACACTCGAAAACTGACTCTTCACAGAAATCAGAGTTTAAAGAACGATCGGAAAATTTTCTTTCTATTTTTCACAGAATTACGAATTTGTTTTCACAAAATTCTAAAAACAGGGCCTTGGTCAAATATCCTGGATTGACCCCGGAAAGCATCGACATCGATGTCCCAGCCCTACTCCAAATATATTGTTTCTGAAGGACTTTGAATTCATGTTTCGTGCTGGTTACATGCACTCTGCTCGCGGAAAAGTTGATCATACTTTTTGGTGGGAGTCGTCCGCTCGTAGACCATCTTGTCTCGAAGTGACCAAAAGTGTTCCCTTAACAGATCTAATTGAAATCTCTTTAAAGAAAAGAATATACTCGAAAATCAACAATGAATACTTTAAAATAAAATCAGTCGCTACCATTACGAAACATGAAATAATCCTTTTTACCTTCTTTTTTTGTTTCTTTTTAATTCAATTTTTAGTCTTTTTAACTATAAAAGCAGAAGTACTATCGCAAACTTATTTGGAAACTACTAAGCAATGAAAGTAAGGGCGGTTGAAAACTAAAACTTAATTTTCCATTTATGAAGAAATTTTAACTTACCTTTGGAATTAAATTATTTCTCTGTATCGATTTTTTTTTCTGATTTCGAATCCAATAAAAGACATAGCTTTTACTTAGTTAAGTGCACGTTTTAAATGAATTATGTAGAGCATTTCATATTCAACATGTTGGAAATATTCTACAGTTGAGTTGATGGAACTACACTGAAAGAAAAAAAATGTGAAAAAGCTGTGTTGTAACTGTTCTGACTATTTGCATTTTAACAGAGACTGAAAATCCTTAATTAATTGATTTTCACGTTCGTTTTAAATTTTATTTCTAGTGTACGTATGTTTATTCGTTTTGTATTTATTTTGTTTACTTTTTCCGATGGTTATTTTATATTTGAAATTTTGAATTTCGTTGTAAAGTGATTAATTTTGTTTATGTACTTTACCGTTTTTGGCACTATTTTAACACGCAGTTGCTGTAAACAAAATGCTCCACGTATATACTTTTTTTAAAAAGTAATATACAATATGAGACATTAGTCCTCATTCGCTATCTGCTTCACAGTTTTCTTGTATCAGGTAGGATGCTTAATACTCCTTACTTCACACACGGAACTAATACCATCATTTGAGATGCTAAAAAATATATTAGAGTATAAAAATTTCTTCTACACTAAGGTGCCCATAAGTCCCATTTTCAGATATCCTGTCCCGTTGTCTTCAAACGTATTGAAATGTCCCGTTTTCTGAAATGACCGAACGGCAACGGGACACCGCATGCTTCTACCCAAAGTCACTGTCATACTAATAAATTTCATCATGCATAATTATTTAATGTAGTAAATGTTTTCTCTGCCCTAATGCACTTATAGGAAGGGCATTTTTGTTCGTGACTGATTTGTGGGCTTGCGAAAAAGCACAGTAGCAAATCGCAGTTCTTAAAGCAATGTTCATTTTAAAATGAATTGTACATCAATTCTTTGAGTTTTCATTTCTGTTTTTGTCTGTCATAAACTATTAAAAAAATAAACATACACCGTACAAATGCCTAAAATTGATGACTGTCCCATTTTTAAGGGAAAAAATTAATGGTCACCTTTTTTACACTCATCAACTAGTAAAGCTACAGAATGGCTTTCTTCTGGTATGTAATGGAATTAATTGAAATTTTATAGGTCGTCAGCTATTTAACCAATTCGTCTAACTAACTTATGTCTTGCAGAACTTAAGAATACGATTTGCAAAGAAGGATTTTTCTTTGTATTGTACTACGATTTTTTTACATTGTCACTGGTTGATTGCTGCAGCCAAGCTTGTTAGCCCCTCAGCACTTTTTTCGACTACAGTCGACGCTCGATATAACGACCGTCTCCGTCCTATAGAAAACGGTCTTTATAACGAGTGGTCGCTATAAGGGTTAGAACATAGAGTATATTAGGATACAGTTGGGGTTTTTATCATCGGTTGTTATATTAGGATGGTTTTTATAACTAGAAGTCATTATAACGAGCGTTGCCTGTACTTATAAAAGTATTTTTGCCCACCTGTAAAATAACTTCAATCTGCTTTCCGATAGGGGAAGGGGGGGGGGGGAGAAGAGAAAAACTAATAATCCTAGGGTTGGATCTCCCTTCATTTGTAACATCTCTTCCATGTTGTTCTGAAAGTTAGTATTGAACTACACTAATTCATATCTTAAGACTAGCTGCCAGGGCAGCCAGATTAGCTTCCTGCGGCATGTTGTTACATAACCCCCTCTCTAACTTTTACCTCATTCTGATGTTATATTATTTGATATAATTTAATGTTCATTAGATTTCAAGACATACCACGCATGTGGCCCGGCGTTGCACAGGCACTCCGTGCCTTGAAAGTAGTGAGGAATATTTCAAGAAACTACTCCCTGCCAAGGCGGCTCACTAAAAGGCGCCTTCCCACACTTTTTCTTATTTCCTGCATGAAAAAATCATTCGAATTATTGAGATGTTGCACGGGCAATTCGGGCTTTCAAGATGGTGAGGAAAGTTACAGCAAGTTCTGCTCGCTCAAGGGAAAGAAGCAGACATGGATACTCAGTTTTTAATATAAGTAGATAGCTTTTCAGCAAATGAATGTTTCAAAATATTACAAATAGCTAGCCATAAAATACTACGTAAGTGGCCCGCTTATGAGTTTCGTGTTTGATTTAGTTAAGCCTTCATTCAAAATTCTCATTATCATTGTTATTACTGTTTCATGGCAACCACGCTTTGCAACAATGGATTTCATATTTAATCATTTATTAGGCTTAATCGCTTTAAATTTGACTACTTATTAATTGATATCTTCGCTAATTAAAATCTTATAATTATATAAATTGAAACTAATAAAGCCTGAAAAATTACCTATCTATCGGTTCCTGGTTCGACTTTCAGTTCATTGGCGTTCAGGAGAAAGATGCGTGACATAGATAGAAAGAAAAAAAGATAGATACTCAGTTTTTAATACAAGTACTAGCTGCGTGGCCCGGCGTTGCACGGGCTGTAATGTAGTGAAGGAAGTTTGAGAAAACTACTCGCCACCAAGGCGACTCGCCTTTAAAGTAATGTGGAAAGTTTAAACAGTTTACTCGCCGTCAAGGCGGCTCGCCTTTACAGTAGCGAGGAAAGTTTCAATAAACTACTCGCCGCCAAGGCGGCTCGCCTTTAAAGTATCAAGGAAAAGTTTAATAAACTACTCCCCGCTAAAGCGGCTCGCTAAAAAGCTTTCCTGCATCAAAGAATCAATCGAATTATTTGCACATGCTTCCTCAAAAATAAAGACGATGTCAAGTAGCGCATACTTAGCACTCTCCCTAAATAACAAATAAAATTCCTTTCCAAAAACAGTTATTTTCAAACCGCTTTTTTCCTGTAAAATTAATTGCAAAATTCTAAACGAAAAAGTTGTTTTAATATTTGGATCGCAGCCAAAAAAAAAGTCCCTTCTAAAAACAGCAATTGCAATTTTATTTAAAAACACATTTTCAAAATGGTACCAGAGAAAAAATATGTCATTAATAATTAGAATAAAAACAATTGTTAGAACTTTGTTATAACACGCATTCAAAATGACAATGGAAAAAAATAACACTCTTTCATTTTAAAAAGTTCAATTTAATTAACGTTTTAATTTAAAATCGCAACGGAAAGAAATAAATATCTTGGAGTTTTAAATAGTTCAATAATTTAATTAACGTTTTAATTCAAAATGGCAACGGTAAGAAAAAATGTCTTGGAAGTTTAATCCTTTATTAGGCTTAATCGCTTAAAATTTGACTACTTATTAATTGATATCTTCGCTAATTAAAATCGTATAATTATATAAATTGAAACTAATAAAGCCTGAAAAATTACCTATCTATCGGTACCTGGTTCGACTTTCAGTTCATTGGCGTTCAGGAGAAATAAGCGTGACATAGATAGATTACTTCAGTGTATCGTAAGCCCTTTGATGGTTACACTACCTCCTCACCCAACTACTCTTTCTCATCCTCTCGAACCAAAAGTTGGCCCGCATTTAAGGCTTCTTGTGTTCTCGTGGCTTTTGAAGATTCTGTTTCTTCATCCACAGTTCTTTTATAATACTGAGCTTTTCTTATTTAAGAGCTGTGGCTTTTGATCGGGGTTACTCGCCCAAGATTAGTGATTCTGATATATAATAGACTAATAAAGCCCTCTCATTCCAGCAAGGTTCCGATGTCTAAGGTTGGTTACCACCATTGTTTTGCCACTTTTTTATCCCAAAAAACAAGTCCAATCAAAGTTTTGCAAAGATTTTGAAAAAGTTTGGTTTCGATATTTCTTTCTCTCCTAGTGAACAAAATCAAGTTTACAAACTTAAAGCATCCCATTGATTGCCAAAGCAACTGGGGCATTTATAGCATCTCTTGCAAATGCGGACTTAGCTATGTAGGCCAGACTAAGCGGCCTCTTAAGCACCGTCTGAAAGAGCATCAAAATTATGTTAAACATAAAGAACTAGCACGCTCTTCCATTGCTCAGCATTGTTGGACTTCTGGTCACTGCTTTGATTTTTCTTCGGCTAGAATTATTTGTAAATGTTCGTCAGTTCATGACCTCGATTTTTGGGAAGCTTACCATATTTGGAAAAATTCCCATTCTCTGGTGAATGATTTTTCCAGTGTTCCATTTTTCCCCGACATCTGGAAGCAATTTTTATAATTTCGTCTTCTAGTGTTTTCTCCCTCGCTTTTTTTGCCCCTACTTTCCTTTGCCGCCTTCCCCCCTTTTCTTCGCTCTCCTGGCGTTTCGCTGATCGCTGATTGGTCGGTGTTTTCCCGCTTTGTTGTGAGTTCAAGCGCACTCGCCCATTTGTTATAAATACCGGGGCACACGTGCTTCGCGCTCAGTTCTCTTACAGCTTTCATGTTGTTTGCTGAGCTTCTTGCACTGATGAAGGGGCTCCATTGTAGCCTTGAAATAGCTATTTGCTGTACTTTCTACCTTATTCGTGCTTTATTTACGTTGATTTTTAACTTCAAATATAGATAGATAGTTAGAAAGAAAGATAGATAGAAAGAAAGAAAGATAGATACTCAGTTTTTAATATAAGTAGATTGCTCTTTGTTTATACCTTGCATTTTCTTTTCGTAGTGGCTTACGAATTTTTCGAAATCTGAGGTTTACTTGATAAATCTCTTCTAAAACATAGTTTTCAATGAGGGTGTCGATTCAATTAGTTAACTCTTGAAATAACATGTTCATGCATAATTATGATCAACTTCGGCAAAAAGAACTTAGCGAAATTCTTTGTGAATATTTATCATATTAGCTAACATCCTAAATTTCGGCAAATAGTATCATTTGAGGGATAAAGCTGGTTGATGTGTCATTTTTTTTTTTTCTAGTTTTTTGGGTAGATTTCGAATATGCCAATCCAGAAATAGAAATCAGTAGCTTATGGCTGCGTTCAGAGTATTCGCCCGGGTGTTTAAGCCGTGACGTCATAAATAGCTTCCCGGGTCGAGCCCGGGAAGTTGTGGTCTGGACAGCACTTGTGCCGTTCGGGAAGAAACAACCATGGCAGACAACACGGCAGAAACACGGCGGTCAATGCAGGAAAAATCCTGCATTTGCTCCTATATTTTGGCCCAAAATGATACCATTCTTAACCTTGGCGACAATTATTGTTTATCTACCGCCATGGTTGAGCGTGGGATCGAAATGACTGATCGAATTTAATGAAAAATATGTTATTTTAAGTGAAGGAATTTACGATGAAATAGGCCTAACAGTAAGTAAAGAATTTCATCGATCTCGGCTTATTACAGGATTGTTCCTGCAATGACCGATTCTCAAGGAAATATATCCTTTCAGATTCATCACAGCAAATAGCGTGCGTATTTTTTTATCATTGTGTGTGTATTTTCAAGGCTTCACTAGATAGCGTTTTATACAGGCTGCTTACTCAAAACATCAATGGTAAAGATTTGCCCGCTAGAGAGCGCTGAATGATGTGTTTGTTTACATTTATTAGCACATTGTTTCTGCTGTAAAAAGTGATGTTCATCCTATCTTTAAGGGTTAAAAAATATTGATATAGTTTACTGAAGTGGAGTACAGAGTGAATCGATGCCGAAGGCCTTTTTAGTACTGCTTTTTAGGGGAAATAAATTCCCTTTTCAGGTAAAGTTGGTCGCAACTCATGATTCAGTCATACGACATTCATTCATTGTTTATTTTCTTCGAATTAGCAACATATAGCAATGGCGTTCAATTTTGACATCTCTGCATTAATAAAATATACGCTTAAATTCGCAGCCGATAAATAAAAATGTAGCAATGAAATAAGATTGTTCTATTTACTATTTAGTTTCATTATTGTTGCTCACACGATCTTAATTGCTATGCAAAAGTTCAGATGTTCATTTTGATAGCGTTGACCCATCAGAGCGATAAATGGCGAATCTATTCGCAGAGACATTTCCTTTTGATGCCCCAGAATGAATGCCCTGCAATGAAGCGATTGGTGTTCAACGGAAAGACGATTGACAAGAAAAAAAATTTTAATTTCTTTATTAACAACGAAATGAGCATATATAATCGCTTAGTACTAAAGAGCAATACAAGTACGAAAAAAATAAACAAAACTACAATATTACGACGACCAAATGTAATTTTTTTTTCATTTACACAACATTAAAAGGTAATGTTCTTTTTATGTTAAATTTCACACATTGATAATATTTCGATAATTGGGAATCTGGTGTGGTTGCCAAATTTTTGGCGATAATTCCTTTATTTTGTTGCTCTTTAGTTTATGTTTGCGAAGGAAGTATTTCCCTCGCTCATAAATTGGCCACAAAGATTTAACGCCAATAGGGAAAGATAACCAGACTTCCAATCACCGAAATCTTCCCTTTTTTGTTTCTAATTTCACACATACGTTTAATACTTGAAAGTAAAATAATGGGCCAACTGAAAAAAAAGCTGCGAAATAATGTGAGAATTCTTGTTAAAAAACTCGCCAAATCAACTTTAAAAGCTCCATTAGCATGTAACATAATAAGTTTAATAAATATATCGAGCCATTATTATCATTGAAATTTAAATTAAAATGAAGAATAAGAGAAAAGAAGCTACCATGAAGACGATGCAAGCTTAAAATTTTAATCTTGGCTTAGGTGGTAAGAAAATACATCGCCAAGTTAAAAAACGTACCTATAACTGAAACGTATATACTACAAAGATCTCGGTTATTGAAATATTCTCAAAAGCTTTACGGAGAACAAATTCTTGATGTGCTTTTCAAGATATTAGTGCCATAGTCATTCCAAAATGTCCATTAAAATGTAAAAAAATCGCCAAATAAATTAATTTGACAATCTAAACTCATCAAAAGTTTTGATGGAACTATCGTTCCAAAATCGCGATTTATCGCTCTGCGGTGCCAGTGTCGTTTCATAGTTTAATTATAATTAGAATCAATTAAAATGAAAAATAATTCGCTAACTAATTAAAACAAGCCGTTAAAATGCAGAATAAACCAGTAAATCGAACAAGCTATTAAATGACGTTAAAATATAATAAAATAGAATTGAATGCCAAATTGTAAAATTGTCGCCAACAAATTAAATTTTAATTTTGTCTTTTATTATCTGATTTGTATATAATGTTAGTTACCACAAAATTCGATAGATGTCGCTAGGCGACATGTATCCGTTTTTATCCCAAAGATTTTGATCAAATGAAGCAGCCTGTATAAAACGCTATCTAGTGATAGCCTTGGTTAATTTCAAGATTTTATTATAGTCACTCTTCGTAAATCCTAGCAGACGGATAAAAGAGACAATAAATTTCAGCCAATCGAGCATCATCCTTTTTTGACTAAGCGCCCAAACACGTGACCTATTTGCCCAGCTAATTTCCTGGGCTGCTTGTGCTTGAGCCCGGGAAGCTCGGGCGTCTACTCTGGACAGCATAATGGGAATGTTCGGGTCGCCGTTCCAAATAGCAGCTCTCTGAACAGCTTTTGGGAAGAACCCGGGAAGCTCGCTTTTCCCGGGCGCCGTACTCTCTGAACAGCGCCCCTATGGTGTTCAGTAATTGTCGAAAAAAGTATCAAAATCATCAAATTTTAGAGTTTCAGTTTTTCCTCATTTGGAATAATTTTTACATTAAAAAAATGTTCCAAACAGAAATTATTTAGGCGATAGTCATTTATGTACATATTTTTGTTGTTTTCACTGCAATTATTTTAGCTATTTGTTTCTGTATAGCGATTACGCCGCTATAGAGCGATATCGAATATTAGTCCATCAGCTAGACCGAAAATTAGTATCATTTTGGGGATAAAGCTGGATGAGTTGTCATTTTTTTTTCCTTCAGTTTTTTGCGAAAATTATGAATATGCCAATCCGGTAATCGAAATCGGTTAGCTTTTGTACACTTATCAAAATAATCAATTTTTAAATTTTTAGTTTTTTGTCAACTGTCAGCTCTATATATCTGTCCCTCTCCGAAAACAACAATAATAATACTTTTTTAATGCATCGATGTTAAAATAATGTTGATGTATAGTAATGTTACAGAATTTTGTTCTACGGAACCGATTCTTTTTCTGGGAAATGCCCCTTGCTCGATCGATGAACCAAGTACGACGACAACTACGGACTGTTTAGTTAACACAGAACTGTATGTCCGTTCTTGCGTTCCAGTATTTAAAAAAAAAAAAAAACATTTAGCGCCACATTATTGATCGCAGTTTTGTATCGTAATTTTAACAGAAGTCAGGATAGTCGACGCATTTGTTTTGCAAAGTGCTTCTTTGAAGACTCTCTCTTAGAGGTAATTTTTGACGTTCGTCTGTGATCGTATGCAAGGTGATCGATCGGATGATTCAATTTGTGTTCGCTTTGATGTCGTTTCAGATCAAAAGGTACGAAAAGCTGGAGACTGTGGAGGACCGGCGGCAGGCGGCTCGAGAAATATATGACAACTTCATAATGAAGGAGCTCCTTTCCCACACCCACGTAAGTCGACCTTTCTTTTCGTTTACGTTATGTTTTACAACCATCGAATAAGTGGATTTCGCATTGGTAACAATAAGAGGGGAAATAATAAGTCACATGACTGGACAACTTTAAATTTTCTTCTGAATTTATGTAGCAGTTTTGTGCAACGTAGCCCATTAAAGCTCTCTCACCATAAATCTCTAACAAAAACAGTCTGAAATTTGGAGGTCTGGGGGGCGGGGGAGTTAAAAATCCCCCCCCCCCGACTTTGAAAGATCAATTTATTTGAAGATAAGCGGGTATGGTGTTGTTTTTCGATGTAATATGAAACCTTTTGCTACCCTCCTCCCCTCCATGGAAAATTTAAAATGAGGGGCATGCTGTTATCGTTTTATCTATGTACGTTTTGATCATTAAGCTCAACGATTGCGACTGACTTGTAATTGTAATGGCGGTTTGATGTTCAGTGCTCGGTTGTGGATATACAAAATCGCAACTGTCGCCATTGAAAGGGGCTCTTCAAAAAAGTCACACGATCAATGTTTTGTGTAGTTTTGTCAAAGGCAGAAGGGCCCAAAAATGCCTTGCGACGGCCCCCTAACCTGTAAATCTGCCACTGTCAGCGCTACTTCGTTTTATTGATCATTTATAAATCAAAAATTTTAAACAAATATCTGGGAGTACATTTTTTCCTTGGTAATTATTGTTATTCGGTGACGAAAATGCCTTTTTCCCTGCACCATAGTAATGTACTTTCGCTTTTATTCTTAAATATTAATTTAATTTCTGATCGAATTTTTTCTCCTGTATCTCTAGAATGAAGTTTGTGAATAAATAAATATCGAAAGACGGAGTAATTTTTTCTTTCAAAAAAATCATCTAAGCTCTCTCGTCAATCCTATTTTCGCTGTATAAACTTAAAATGTTTCTGTGTTTTTGCTTTTACTTAGAAACTGGTTATTGGATTTATGTAGATTTTTTTAAATAGTTTGTTTCACTCTAAGGGTTGGTCTTTCTTTTTCTAATTCTCTGCAAATAACAAAGCATAAAATTTAAGATTTATCTGTTGGTTTTTAGATAAATTGTCGCACGATGTACTGCACTAAGACGTGATTTATTCTATTGCGTAAGGGATGCCGGGGGCATGAGAGGAAATTGTCCTCTGAATTTTAGTCAATCACACTCTTGTCTTTCCTACGATTTGATTAATTTTGTGTGTTCTTCATTATGTTCTTTCTCATTGTTTTTATTTATTTGTTTTTTTTTAATCCTTGCTGTTGTAATTATAGGCCATTGTTGTTTAATATATTTTTCATGTTCGAGTACGACCCTTACAGTGCATAGTAGTAATAATAGTAAAAAAAAACATACATTTGTGTTTGAACACATTTGTGTTGAACGTTGAAAAAAAAAAATAAACTAAATAAAATGGAAAATAAAAATAACTATTTGAAGTTTTAAAATAATACACGCGGCAGCATATCAAAAATCCAAGGATAATATGGGCAATTAAATAGGAAAAAAACAAAAATCCAGGGATCAAGTGTGGGGATTTGGGGATAGATAACGTATCGCCCCTCCCCGAAACTTTTTTCTTTTTTTTCCGATCATAGAAAAAAAAACTAAATATAAGTCCCCCCCCCCTCTTCCTCCGATTTTTTTTTTTTTTTTCTGGCTACGGCATTGGATTTTATTTGTCGCGACATTAGTCATTCTTTGGTCATGCAGGTCACTGCCGCTTGATACGGCGAGAAAAACTCCAGTCTTGAACATTAAGCATTTTGAGAGTAAAATATTCCATTTTTTACCGTTCGGGAAAAGGTAAGGTGGGGAGATCTTTGTGTGTATTTTTGCTTTTATTGTTTTTTGTTTTGAAAATAAAAACATCGTTAATCGAAAGTAAATGTTAAAGATGGCTGCACAATAAACATCAGTGCTATAAAAACTATGCAATGCATTCATTCACTCCACGTACATATAAACTTGCATCATGCAACATTTCAATCAGAAAATAATGTGGCTTTTGCTTTGACGCATAGGATTTTTTTTTTTGGGGGGGGGGGAGTATTAAATGGCGCAGTTTACTATTGCTGCTACCGTTGTAGGGAAAGTTGTACCTTCCTTAAAACTTAAACGGTTATAACATTTGGGGCAAAAAAAACTCTAAAAATTTTATTTAATGATAAATGTAAAATGAATCATTTTTGATTTGCTCTGACTAGATTAGAAACAAGTTTGTACAGGAATAGTCTATGCTTTTTACAACAGGGGGGGGGGGGCAGAGACATTGGAGAAGTGTGATATAAACCAAAACAAGCTTCCTTTTTGCTTCACAACGAACACTTGTACCTTTGAAAACTTCAGTGATACGGGCGATTGTTTTTTCATTTTTGTTCAATGTACTATTTTAAGCTTTAGCTAATTTGCATACATTAGAGATGGAGAAAGCAAGAGAGAGGGAGATGGGGGGGGGGGAGAGAGCTGCGATTAAGGAAACATTAGGGGTGGGAGCAGCTAAATTCATTTTTTTCCATTTTCTTTTGTGTGGATCTTCGGGAAAGTAGTCAGAGATGGCAAAAATAATTTCTAAATAATAGATTTCATTGTTGTCAATCTTTAATTTTCGGGGAGAAACTGAATTCTGCCGAAGATTTATTTTCTTGACATGTTTGATATAACATCACTGAGTACACCCTTGATGGTAGTGGGGTGTGTTCTCAAATTAATTTTAGGAGTTGCAAAAATAATAAAAAGTAAGACCCAGCAAAGAGAAAAAATAAGACTCAGTTTAAATTACTGAGTCTTACAGTCCTTAAATGACTTATTTTTAGATCTTACTTTTAAGGCATTAAAAAGTATACTTTTTTTTTTCACTGATGACCTATTTCTTTTTATTTATGTATTTGTAAGTTTGCTCTCAAAAAATGCTTACATGCCATATTTTTACTTTTACACTGATCGCAGCTATCCTGCAATTCTTTTATTTCTTTTGAAGAAGAAAAGAAATTATTAGAAAATTCAAATATTCTGTTAAATCTGGGAAATTTGGGAAAATTATGCAAAAAAAGAAAAAACTTTTTTCATCACTTTTAATTTATCCCAATTTCCAATGAATTCGTCAATAAATAATTTATTTGAATTCTAATGGAGTGAAGACTAATTCATGTATTGATTATGTATAACATTGCCTTATATTTTGCTTATTTATTCATTTTTTAGGGTTATTCCAAAGAAGCCACAGCCCATGTACAAAAGTATTTGATGAAAAATGAAGTTCCAGTTAATTTATTTCAGGTACTTTCTTTTTATTTTGGTGGAAAATTAGATTATTAGCATGTGAACAATTCATGTACAAAAGTATTCTGCTGAAGTCAAAGTCATTCTTTATTTTTCTTTTTTTCAGCCATACATAGAAGAAATTTTTAGTTTACTAAGAGGTGACATTTTTAGTAAGTTTATTGAAAGGTTAGTATTTTAAATATCTGCTAAAACTGAGATTCAAAATGTACTTAGTTTTATAACTTTATTATAGCTTTTCTGTTTGTAAAAAAAAAAAAAAAAAAAAAAAAAAACATTTCTAAGAATCTGACAAACATTGATCTGCTAAAGCTGCAGTTCTCAACTTCTCAGGCTTTGTTTCTCTGTACACTGATGTATGCCCCCTCCCTTCAATACACACAGTGTAAGTAGTAAAATCAGAAATTGGAATTAGAAACTAGCTGATTAGAATAGCTGAAGCTAATGTGATTGAATAAAAATCTAGATAAGTTCCTCACAAAATTCAACATCCCTATACATCAGCCGTCTGCAACCTAAATTGTCTGAAGATCCACTTTCTAAGTTTAGTGTGATTGACTGGGAGGAGGGGAGGGGGGTGTAATTCGTACATTATAAATTTAAGCGGATTTGTTGCATAAATGATCAAGTTGGGACAATACTCATTTTAAATTGTACAAAAAATACTTTGATACTTGTTAAGTAGCTGCTTTAAATTGCTTAACTAATGTTATGCCCACTTGCAACAAATATATTCACACACAAAATAGTGGCTATAAATTAGTGACTGTAAAAAGTTTAGAAATTTTGAAAATAATTTTTGATTTAGATGTTTAACCTAATTTAGTTTTTCTATCATACTCAGACCAAAAAGCAAGGTTCAAATATTGTCACGATTCACTCAAAATGGGCTTGAAATTAACCAGTCGATCCCGATCAACTGATTGTCATCTGCTGCTATACATATTAACTTAACTTATTCTTATAAAGATATTAGTACCTGAAGTGAAAGACTCAAAATCTGGAAAAAAAAAAGAGGTATCCTGGGATCTAAATGAAATTAGCATATAATACCAGCAGTGGCACATACAGGAGTTGTTCCTAGGAGGAGCCAGAAGTTTTGTGAGGAACTTTGATATAATTCTTTGGATATATTGAAATTGAATGCCAAAAAATAGCTATCAAAGCTATGATTGGTGATTTTAAGAGACTAGAATTCGGTGCTCTAAAATGCAATTTTAAATTATCATTAGTGATCCTGGAAGTAGAGAAATAGATTCGGGAGCTCTCCTGCTAAAAATAGATTTTAAAGCGAGTTTGGGAGATGTTAGACAAAGAAGAGGATGCAGAGATTCTTAAACCCTACTGAAAATATTTTGAAATTAAAGTCTTAAACTGTATTTAAGCTACTTTTGGAGATAGAGACCGGGTAGAGACGAGGCTTTTCTTCAGAAATTTTCCAATAGAAAGTGCTTAAAGTTATCTTTGGTAAAACTAGAAAGGAGGTTGGATTTGGTGCTCACTTGTGAAAATTTTCATGATTAAAGGCAAGAAAAAGAAAGGGCAATTTAAATCTATCTTTTGTTTTGTCAAGTGGCTCGTCTTCAGGCTTCTCTGGGAGAGGCTTGAGCCCCTTAGCTCCCCCTGTGGGTACGCCACTGAATACCAGTCACTTTCATGATATTGGTTGCAGGCTGCCACTGTTGGTCACTGACAAGTTTTTCAATACAGTAAACCTGTCTATCTCGAATTTCAAGGGACACAAGAAAAATTTGAGATACAGAGGTTGTGATAAAATTTACAAAAATAAGCAATTGGAACAAAGTCAAATACTTAATAGATTGTTTTGCATTGATATTGTTGAATGTTTTACGGTACGACAGGTTGTTAGTCCACGTTTTATTGTGATGACTACATCGGTAGCAAGTCAATGCATACCTTTAAGTATGAACATAGTTTTTTAATGATTGTGCGAAAGATGATTTTTGTCTCCAAATTATGTCATTGATAAAGGTGGCTGGAAATGAAATTGAAAAATAAGAGTCGTGAAAATTCGAGGTATAGAGGTTTTCGGGAAAAATCCTTCGAGATAAACATAAGAAGAAACATTAAATTCATGCTGTAAAAGCAGGGAAATCGAAAAATTTCGACATAGAGAGGTTTTTAAGATAAGCAGGTTTGAGATAAACAGGTTTGCCTGTATTAGATTGTAACTTTGACCAAGCGCACGTTAGATTACTTCCAATAATCAATATTTTGACTTAATGTATGCTAATGCCGTAAAACCTTGATTCTCCAAGTTATGTGGATGTATTGAACTGAAAAGCATAAAAAGAAGCCAGTAATGTCCAAAACATTTATATTTGGCCACAAAATTCAGCAAATTATACTTTTCTTTTTTAAGTATTGAAATTCTTATACAGTTCCCTCGGGGGTGGGGACTCCTGTGCTAAAGAATCAGTTCCCCTACAAAAATAATTAATGCAATTTTGCAGCTGATCATTGAAAAATAAGACAATAAATGTTATTGAAATTAATTTATATGAATTGTAGATTTTGCACAAAAATTGGGATAGATCAAGTCAAGGTATTGATGGTTTAGTTCATTTGTAGTTGCATTCATGATTTTTTAATACAATACAGGTGCTTAATTGTTTTCAGACATAGCTAAAAAGCTTTTTTAAAAGTTAATTTAAAGGTTTTCGAAAAAAACTTTGCTTGTCAATTTTTTATTGTTGAATTGAAGTTTCGTTATAATTCTGACCCTAAAATAGTTTTGTCTTGTTTAGTATGTAGTCATTTTTTCTTGAATGTTAAATATGCTAAAATGTACCTGATCATTTATGTTCAATTTTACTTTAGTGAAAAATATACGAGGTTTTGCCAATGGAAAAATTTAGAGCTTAACATACAAAGTAAGTTATAATATAGGTGTTTATTTTATGTTAGTGGTTTTTATCTTTAAAACAGTGAATGTTAAAACATAAACTTTTGAAC
>JAXGGA010011207.1:0-43386 GCA_038373865.1 Uloborus plumipes
CTCGTAGTCTGAGTTTCCAGCGAGTATGGCAAAGCGTTTCTCATAGTAAAGCATCTTGTTTAACAGGAAAATAGCGCTTCTTTTGGTATAACTGAGCTGATCAAGGACTCAAAAAAAGCATAGTAAAATGCTTTCCGGAATGAAACTAGAGTTTAAATACGAAAAGAACGATGCTTTTGCCGTACTCTCTCGGGCAAATAACGTACCGCAGAGTTCGCTCTCCTCTTAGTGTTTGAGCTCAATGATTTAAGATGTAATGCTGGAACTGTCTGACCGTAGGGGATTTTTAAAGCTGTAGAAACTCTTTCACTGCACTCTGGTGAATTTGTTGCAACTAGTGGCTGGTTTACAGTGCGCAATTGCAAGCTGCCCCACAACATAGCTGCCCCGAAGGAATCTGAAAACGAAAGTGATTTTCCATACGCTTCATTCAGGGTAAGGACTAGATGTAAAAGAATTGAGCTATTTGTCTTGGACAAGAACAAAGTAGCACCAATCAGATGGCCAACCCGCTGTGCGTGTTAATGTGGTACCTCGGGCAAGTAACTAGTTCACGAAGACTTTTTTAAAAAATTACATTCTTAACTAGTACAGTGAAGGAAAGTTTTAATGGCAAGCATAGTTTTTTTCACGATATAGTAGTACTCTTCCCAAAACCGTATACCACCCTTATGATGTCTTAAAGGCTCTTGAACCAAACAAGGTAATTGATTTAAGAATTTTAATGTGAACTTAACTCTTTGAAAGTGCTTTTAATCTCTCAAAAGTAATTTTTTGCGAAAATACCTGCAGACATAGTCTTGCTATCAAGTGTTATGGTCATCGATGCTTATTTGGGTACCCCTGTCCCGTAATACTTAAATTGTCTTCCTCTTACTAAAAATACATAAATAACGAATTTGAACCACGTGTAAATGATTCTGATAAATATCAATAAGTAATTACTCTTTTTTATTAAAAAAACCTGGTTGGCTCTGGGGGGAACATTAAGATACTGAAATCTTTTCTAAACATCTGCAGTCAACTCGCGATAACTTGAGCTTTATAATTCTAATGTCCCCTTTTCTCGATGTTTTCATAAAGTCATCAACTCTTGAAGGTTGTGGGAACTTCCCATGACTTGGAACTACCAATCACTCAAAGGTTTTAAAGTTATTTTGGTATTTTGAATTATCGAAAGTTGTAATATTTTAAGCATAGTCATAGGTTGATCGGAGTTTTTTAGCTTGCATTTTTGTCAATGCAACCAAAATAACTTAATTGAAATTAAGTGGTTACAATCTAGTCTATGGTCAAACAATTAAGCTATCGAGAAAGTAAGTTTCGTCTCTTTTACCAGACCTGAATGTTAATTTGTGTTTCAGGTGTGCTGAGGATTTTACAGGCGAAAGGTGCGACGTAGGAAGAGTTGGAACAGAACCTTATGATTATGGCTGGGTAGTTGCTGTTGTTTTGTCAATCTTCATGATTACTTTCGTCGTAGTAATATATCTGCTGTGCAGAAAAAACAAGTAGGTTTCAAATGCATAATTTCCTCACTTAGTTCATTTAATAAACCTCATGGCTTGATTAACACACGGTTCCATGGGTCCAATAACATGAGCATCACAACTTCAGGGATACCAAAGTATTTCATGAAAGTAGAATTGTTTGTAAAACTATTTGAAAATTTTGCGACGACAGAGCTTTCCCTCTCATTGACTTTTAATTTCGGTGCTTTTGAAACTAATACGAGAATCTCGCCTAATTGTTCAGAATTAATACGAGATTTTTAAATTATTCTGATTAAAGTTCCCAAAAGCAGAATTAGTATAATTTCGCAAGTTAATAATTTAGTACGTTGTGAAATTTTATAAACATGCTTATTTTGGCAGTGAAGTTTTAGTTCAATTATCCTACTGTTTATGAGGTTTACGAAACGAAAACCTAGTTTTCCACTAATGGAACGTTAACTGAATTTACTAAATAAAATTGCTATCAAATGAGAAATATGTTAATATACATAAATCTGACGCAATGGACATATTAGATTTTGGTAAGGTTTGGAGCTTGAGAAACTAAGTTAAAACAAAGCCTTTATTTCAGCTATGAAATTTGTGTTTTGAAAAATGCCCATTAAATTCCGCCATGCATTTATTTAAAAGACTCAGAACAATGATAGTTTTTATACTAAGATGGGTTGATTCATTTTTAAGTTGATATAAATAATTTAAACCCTCTTAGCGTGTGATCTTCAACAACAATGCTATTTACGTAGTTATTCAGTTGTGGGCAGACAATCTTTAGACTTGTTGATTTAATCCATGTTTGTGGAAATACTCTTCCCGCTACACAAAGTTAGTTTTGCTTTCACCTGAGTTGGAGAAATGTTTTTCTCTCAAGTTATTTTCAGTTCAAGTAATCCGCGATTGCAAACAAGACCAGAGTTCGAGGCAGGCGCTCTGTTAACCGCTCTTGTCCAGATAAATTCCAATAATTCTTCTCGTATTTTCCAGGTCGAAGATCAGCAAGGTCACGGAAAGTGTGGCTGTAAGATTTCGCAACCCCATCTTTGGCAGGAAGAGTAGTCAATTGGTGATGGACACGGATGACAGTGGCGTCTGCGACGAACTCGTGTTTGGCGGCACCAAAGGAGACTACAAAAAATCGGGGTTCACAAATCCTCTGTTTGGAAAGAAGACGACACATGAAAGAGTGAGTAAATTTCTCAGGTTATCCCATTATTTCAGGTTAGCCCCATATTTATTTATTTAACATTGTTGAATATGTACAAAGGGATGGCGTATTTTTGAAAAAAGTTATCCCATTGTTAAGCTTTCCTGAATTCAACAAGCATGGAGGCAAACAGTATTATAACTCAAATGCTATAGCAAGTGTTTCTAAGAGCTTCCCATTTAGCAATGAATCTCCCGATCTAAATTTACACAGTGAATGGCCAAACACTTAGTGTTATCGTAAAAATCTTGTTTAATGGGAAAAGACAGCTTTTTCCATAGCCAATTCTGACGAGTTAAGACTCGAAAATATGCATAGCAAAACGCTTTATAGGATAAATTAATTTAAACGCAGAAAGAGCTCTTCTGCAGTGCTCTCTTGAGCAAAAAACTGACTGTCAAATTATCTTCTTGCGATTAGAGCTCAAAAGTTAAATCATCCAGATATTTTAGTTTCACCCTAGCTTTAAGCTCAACAGCTTGAACAGCCATAACAAAGCTTAAGACATACTCGGCTTCCAAATAAGATTTGTCTTAATCGATAGGATAAAAAAGTGGCAAATATAAGTTGCCAGTCTGACGATACCCTAATCTTGTACATTAGGTTTTTGCTCTCTGCTTTGTTACAGCTAATATTGACTTATCCGGAAACAAGGGCGGAACTACAGTCATTGCTATGTAGCAAGCTGTTCGGTGTTTGCTTGTAATTTTGCTTTACCTCACACTATAGGGCAATTACTTGCTGCCTTAAATATGGAGACTTTGTTTAGAATTTTACCTGCTCAAAATTATTTCTTAAAGGAATGGAAAGTTCCTTTTTCTTAATACATTAGTCTCTCGCTACTTCGTGCTTAAACCACCGCGTTTTAATTCTTTTCAAAATTAATGGTCATTCTGTTAAGTGCTAAAGTTTTTTTTGAAAGATTTAATAAAAGGGAAAGGGGACAATAACTCAAAATTCCCTAACCAAATTATAGGAAATATGATTCTGTCAAACTAGATCATAGAAACGTAGGGAGATGATTTTTTTCCCAAATGATTTCAATATTTGAGTTGGTGATAAGTGATTCTGCGGAACGATTTCATGTACGAAGAATAAAAATTCTAATCGTCAGTTATCTGTTATGACAGCATTAGACACAACCTATCTAGTATTTGATTACGAAATCATTAAAATAAATCCACAACAGGTTATTTGAGATTCTTAATAGGCTTTGTTCTTACTTATCCGATCCTTCTAATATGAAAATCCCCTATGCCAATCACTTGTTCAAATATTTTAGCTTGGAAAGAAGTAACTTGGGTAGAGGTGGATCCAAACTTTTGTACTTAATGGAACATGAGACAAACTTCCCTCTTTGTGACCACCCTAAATTTTTCTTGCAGCTTCCAGATCTTGAGTCGCAGAAGGGCGACTACAAAAGATGGCCCTCATACGATTCAGAGGACTGCGCCTTTATCAGCGATAACCAGGATGAGAAGGACTCTAAACAGTGTCTTAACGAGACTTCATTAGCAACCAAAACATCTGATAAGATTATGAGTTTTTTCAAGAATTTCAGAGAATGAAACTTATGTTGTACATTTCATCATATGTTTATATAAGCCGCGTTTTTACTGTACTTTTAAGCTAATAAACTAACCTGTTGAATTTTATTCGTTCCTTTTATGTACCTTTTAAAAATTAGATCACACTTTGTTTTTTACGGAAATTACACATGATTAAGGAATTTAAACATTGAAGATAAACTAAACACGTGAATAACATTTATGAATTTTATGGATTCGTAGTCTCGATAAAATTGGATTGCGGAATCAATCTAATAAAATCAGCGTTAACCTTAAACTCCCAAAACTGAGTGTTTTTGGGGCCTTGAAAAAATTTCCTAGGTTATGCGAGATTATGAGGGCCATAGACAGCTTTTGTCTGAATTCATATCTATAAAATCAAGCCATTTGCATTGAAAACGGAATTTATCTTCAAAACTGTCCGCTGTTTGTGCTTTTAAAGTTTCTTTCTCTTTGCTTCATAAACGTACTTGCTTCTTGCTAAGTCAATTTTCTCCTCTAGAGAAAAAAAAAAGAATGCCTTAATCTTGTAAAATTTAATACTTTAAATATGGAGTAGTTATATTCCGTACTTAAACTTCCAGTTTTCATTTAAGAATTTTTTATGTTAAACTATAATATCAAGATGTTAATGTTATGTGTTGCAATCGACTCGGATATATTTTTCTTTTAAACCTTTATGGTTAGTGATAAGTGAACTTCAAACACATTTCTAGTAACTGAATTGCAAAGTCGACTCTAAAGGAAGTTTCGTTACAGGAAATATTAAATCGTAAATCCGCTGTAACGGTTGTGATTTTTTTTTCTCATATTTGCACTTTATTTCTAAAATTTTAAACATTGGATTTGAATTGTGCTATTCAGGATGATCAGTAATCTCTTCTCTACTAATAAAGCTGAAGGTGGATCTGTCTGTTCTTCTTTCTGTCTGTTACGCGCGTAGCGCCAAAACCGCTCGGTCTATTTTCATGCCACTTGGTACAAAATTAGTTTGTAGCATGTAGTTTTGCACCTCGAAGCGATTTTTCGAAAATTCCATTTCGTTCTTTTTATATTCGAATTCTTAGCGGAAATTCGATAAAATAGGGAAGAAATATTTCACACACATTTTCAAGTCTTATGTCATTCGAAAGCTTGGAATTTTCTGCACAAAATGAAGTTTTTTCGAAGTTTCTACGATCATCAGGAGAGCTGTAACAATTGTTTTTAGAATCCCGAAATTCAAGGCTTACCTTCAGTAAAGCAAGCCAAACGATTCTAAAATGGTTGAGCTCTAGAATAACATTTGTTTGAAAAGAGAGATAAAATGAATTATTTTATCAACGGAAATCAACTTTTCATGTTGTTACTATGGTTACGTGTTCATACTTATTTTTGTTTCGTTCTTTTTCCAGTGTTGCCAGACGTAGTATTTTTGATTCTACGGTAGTATTTTTTCGGCCCAAATTAGGAGCGTAGTATTTTTCTGGCAACCCTGTTTCCAATATACTAATGACTTAATTAAGATTTGGCGGATTTTTTTTTTTTTATTTTCATAGATTTCGCATTTCAGCATCATTGATTTTGGCAACGTTTGGAAACAGTAGTATTTTGTAGTATTTTTTTGTTCCAATTCTCTGGCAACCGTGTCTTTTTCCCGGTGAAGATGCTTTAGGACCCTGCTTGGCGCGTTTTCAAAAAGTCAACTACGCAAAATAGCCAGGGTTACCACGCTTGGCGCGCCTATCGCCCATTTAGCGAGAAAACGGTACCTAAAGCACAGATTAACCAAATATCGTATCAATTGCGATATTGCATCGTTTTTTTAAAGTGTTTCATTTCGGAAAATGTATTGTTTTGTTTTTTAAGCTAGGAAAGAAAACTTTCTTCTTCTTTTAAACTTTGGTAAGATTTCTGTTGGTTCCTGTTATCAACAAACTTGTTCTTATTTTCTCTTTTGTCTTATTTTTGTCCATCTCCCTTGGGGTTGCATTCGAATGTTCCAAGGGGGTGTTTTACCACATTTATCGGGTAAATCAGTGTTTTCAATGCAAGGTGATATGAATTGGTTAACAAAGTGATATGAATCGGCGCGACCACTTGGCGATATATCGCCAAGCTTTTGATCGCCAAGTATTTGACTCCAAATTGGCGAAAAAATTTTTTTTTGATTTAGGTTCAATTTGGCGCTGTTGGCGATATTTTGCGAAAAATCCACTGAATGATGCTAAAATCGACGATATTTAGGAGATTAATCATTGTAAAACATTTTTTTGCATTGTTTCGTAGCAAATTAGGGATACAAATGTTTGAATTGTTATCTTGCTCACTCCAAGCACTATTTTAGCACTTAAGGCATCTACTAAGAAATTTACACGTAAAATTAAGTAGTGTGGGGTACATATCATATCTTTATATCACTTTGAAGGAATTATAGTTGAATAAAACTAATAGAGCATTTTTTCTGCTATATCAATTATTTTACAAATGAACTTTCAATTTTATACCACGGGCAAAGCCGTGCGGGTACCGCTAGTTAACTTAATAAAAAGTGTGAATTTCTCAGAAAGAAGTTTGTCGAATAAGTCCAATGAATACTGCAGGAACAATTCCATGGAAAAACGTATATTTTGTCCCGTACGTGAAGCTTCATGAATAAAATTTAAAAGAATAATTTAAAGGGGTAATGAACAATTTTGTTGCTTAAGAAATCACACACGTATGTTTCTTACACTTAGAAAAAAAAAATTGTCTACCCATTACTTTATAATGAAACAGGGCCGTATTTAAGGGGTAGGATCTTAAGGTTCAAACCCCGTCCGAAAATTTTCAAACTATTACAAAAATGCTTTTCATAGTTTCTCGCTGGTGAATTTGTTATTGCTATTTTACTTTCTTTAAAACCGCATTTTAAAAAATGAAATCATTGTTGAATAATTGTACAGATGAAGTGATTTTTCTGCAGTATTTTTATTATAGTTATTACAAACACAACTTCTTAGCAATACATTTTTCCCTTTCAATTTTTAATACCACTAAAAAACGCATTCTTAAATTTCTAAGTACCAAACTATATCACATAAGTGTCCGTAAGATAAAAATTTCAAAAGCACTTCGATTGCGCGTACATAAATGATCTCATCTATCCAGATTTTTTTGTTTTTGCATTGAAAAGAGGAGTCATTTTTTCATTTTGCACGTTAATACCCATTAACATCTATTGTAGCAAAAATCAAATTTTATTGACTTCATAGCTTTCACGAGAAATAGATTTGGTAAAACCATCCCCGAAACTAAGGACTGGTTACGGCCCAGTATTGAAATATAAGCCGTCACGTGCGGGACAAACTACCTACTTTTTGTGAAACAGCCGTAAACATTTTTTTTCAACGGTTGAAATTTTTTCTCGACAGAAGTTTCATTTGCATAGGAACATTAGCTTTCAAACTCTACAGTTTGTTTTGTCATTGCTATATTGATAGAGCAAAAATATCTTCTAATTCTTGAAGTCCGTTTCAAGAGGTTGACTTCGGATGTCCCGTACGTGACGCATAAAAATTTTAAATGTAAATTTAACTGCTTCAGAAGTATTTTTGCACCTAATGTAAACATAAAACGTGTTGACTCATGGTGAGTTAAAATATTAAGATCTATAGCAAAATGTCGGTGAAATTAGTCAGATTTTCCCGCTGTGAGAGTGAAATGACCTAACATTAAATATAAGCAGATCTGTTAATATTGAAATGTTAACAAGAAATTATTTTTTTATTAACACACAAAATATTACAACCAACGAGTATAAATTTTTAAACTAGTATTATATGCTTTCATCTTAACATAACTTTCCTCACATATGTTACCGTCTAATTAAATACTAGGGATGCACAGATTAATCGGCAGTTCCGATTAATCGGCCACTTTGCCGATTATTAATAATCGACAAAATCGGTCCGATCAAAAGGAGGAAAAAACGTTTTAAAAATATTTTTTAAAGTAAATCTTCACTAAGAAACTATGCTGAATAATTTTATTAACAGTAATAATAATCCTCACAGTTGGTATAAAGTTTTTAATTACTTCTATTTTGAATAAATATGCACTTAGACAATGTTGCAACATTTTTCATGCGTCCGTGTTTTTCTCAGCTTTTAGATAATCTCTAATCTTCACAAAGAATAAGTCTTGCATTTAATTGCTACTAATAATTGAAAAATAGGTTTAAATCAAAACCACCTAAACTGGAGTGCTCATCACTCCTCTCCCCTCAAATTTTCTTTTTGGAATTTTCATATCTAATTAACAATGTGTTAATGTAATATTGACAATAATATAAAAATTGTTCCTAAGAAATTTGATAATTTTGAAATTATATTGGAAAAATTAAGAAAATGGGAAAAAAGGGATGGTGAAATTGGTAGAATTAAAAGGAATCATCTTTATCATCAATCGACTCGGTCGATTATTAACAGCTGATTAATCAGTGATCTGCCAATTTGCTTATCGGTCGATCCCTATTAAATACTATCGAATAAGTGGCTCTAAAAACAAGGCAATATTTCACCATTTCACTTTGGCCCACATTCCCACACCCAAAAGCGAAAAAGAAAAATATGAAAAATAAAATGTTACGAATGGCATTCTATTTTTACATCCTTTATTCCATTTCCGCTTTATAATTTTAAAAATATAGTTTTGGCATTAGATATTCATCTACTAAGAAAGTGGAAAACACTTCCCCCCGAGAACGTTTGGCCGACCCACTTCGAGAATCGATGAATTTTATTGCCATGACGACAAGTTGTTTGTTTGTGCAACACGTGGCCTTGGTCGATTTGAGCCTCTTTTGTATTAAGGGCTCAGTTTACCAAGACATTGTTTTTCGGACATTTAGATGCGAAACATCTAGGGAAATTCTCGAGTGTAAGTATATTATTTCTCAGTGTCTTTCCCTGTTATTTCTTTTTATATTAAACGTTGGGTAGCATTTAATGTAAACTAATAATGAATATTTTATTGTTTCTAAATGTTCCTCATTTAAATGATGCAGATTGCAAGAATTTTGCGCTTTCAACAATCGAGTTTAGAAAAAAGTTTTAAAATATTTTACATTATCATGTCAACAAACTACATAAAATCCCTTAGCTTAATCATGTCCTTTGGTTTTACATCAAATGTCGTTCAGCCTTCATGTAAATAAGTAGTAAATGTTTGGAAGTGACAAAGTTTTTACAAGTTTTGTACTTAAAGTACCTGGAATTGTTTTTCAACAGCCAATTTACTTTAAAAAATCCTACGAAAATACCTTTAAGTCTTGGTAACGATTTTTTTTTCTAGGGAAAAAGAATGTTGAAAATTATTGTACTTTAAAGAAACTTGAAATAATGATTGAAATTCAAGTGCTGAACGTAGTCAAAAAACATGAATGAGCGAGAGTAAAATCCTTACAAATATGGCGATCCTTGGAGAGATAACAGAAAATTCTAGCTGCTGGTTTATTTAGTTTTATGGAAGCTGACTTATACGTTATTTTCACATGAATTGTAATTTAGGTAAGTGGAGAATGTTTGTATTCTCCTAGGAACCAATATATTTCAGGTTTTTTTGCGCAATTCGTGATTTTATAGAGAAACTGAAGAACACCCCACACAAATCCATGACTAATTCAAATTTGGTTTTAAAGTGAAACTTTTTATACGAGGGCTCTGAAATTTCAACCGGCATCCTTTTTGTGTGACGTAGGTGTGTTTAATTGCTGTGTTTTTAATTTATGAGAAAAAAAGCAAAGTTATTTTAATAGACTAATAGGCATCCTCTCACCGCCTATGGGGCTAGGTATGTAGACTCCCGTGAGAAACACTGGACTAGCTGATAACTCGATGACCTCGGTACGTCGACATTTAAATTTCCAATGGCCCAATGTTAATTTCAAGGAATGAAAACCTTTCTAACTTGACACTCATTTTCAGGAACCTCTATATTTCGACATCTATTTGCTGTTCTCGTCCACTTTCTAACCCCAATTTTACTTCACACTGACCAACAATTTCTAGAAACCCGTAGCGCGACACATGTCTTTCAAACAAACGTGAGCAGGCCATTTTTCTACAGACATGGCTGACAAAGTACTCTTATGTGACAAAATTTATGGATTATAAACTACTGATAATTGTCCTCCTCTTCACCTATTTTGTTATATACTTTTCAAAAAAAGAAAAGAATAAATTTTTTATATAACATGAATAGGCACATGACATGGTAAGCACTTGCAAATTATCGAAACAGAAAACGCTAAGGGCCCTGCCCCACATTAACGTAAAGCAGAAAAATAAAGCAGAAACGTAAAATTAATTAAATGGGGTTTCTATGGAAAGTAGGGTGTCCCAAAAAAAACGAAAGTCGGAGTTTTGTAAAGCATACCCTCTAATTATTTTCCTTTTACATCAAAACAATTGTAAAAAAAGTTTCATGCAATTTGAACAACGGTAACCCGTGCCGACTTGCGTCCGAAAGTGCGAACTAGCCCTTTTTCACTAGGCCAAATCGAAAAAAACTTTTTTCGGAAATTCAAAATTTCATGTTGATAAAACGCTTCCCCTAGATCCCAACATGTCCCAAAAAATCATTTATCCAAATTAAAAAATATTTAGGTACCCCAAACGAGGCTTAAAATTCATAATTTTCTTCAAAAAATAGCTTTTTTTCTATGTATTTTGTAAACAACGAAAGATAAATTTTAAGAAATTATCAAGATGAAAAATATGAAGCATAAAGTATATAATTAGAGCTAAATATTAGTTTTTTCTCTCATTTTATATTTATTTCTCCCTTAAATTACTCAAAATTAAGGTTTTTTCAAGTTTTAAGTTAAACTTTTCCACTTTAAATACCACATTTTTTTTACAAATGAAGTTAAAAACCAACGTAAATAAAGCACAAATTGGGTAGAAAGTACAGCATGTACGCAGTACATGCTGTACTTTCTACCTAATTTGTGCTTTATTTACGTTGGTTTTTAATTTCAATTATATTTCAGCACAAAGCTTATTTGATCATTTTTCATGTGGGGCAAAGTGAAATAGTTAAGTTTACTTGCCTACTTCAAAAGGAACAAATGGGAATTTTGTTCTAAAAATTTTTGTACATAAAGAAGGAATAATGTTTTTTTGATAATACTTTCGTTGAAATATTATTTTTCATCTTTGGCAGTTATTTTGAACTTTAAAAAAATGTGAAAAATTTTCACTTCAAAAAAACATTGGGCAAAGTGAAAAATAAAATATTTTTGTTATGAAAATTTTTCAATTCGACGATTAACAGTAATTTTCATCAAATGAATGCGTAAATAAACGAAAAAAAATTATTAACGAAAAATAAACGAATGAGCAAGTAAATGAATAATAAATTAATGGTGAGAAAAATAATGATGAATAAAATAGAGAACGAATAAGAAAATGAGTTAATGAATGAGTAAATAATTAAGTAAAAGAATGTAAATGAATTAATAAATGAAGAAATACATGAGTGATTTAATAAATGAATGAATAAGTACACGAAATTAACTATTTCACTTTGCATAAATCCACTTTGCCCCGCGTGCACTTGACAAATTACATTGAACATTAAAAATAAAAAAGTGCCTAACTTTAACTAAATAAGGACTGCACTGGATGTCAGTAGTTCTCAATTAATAGTTTGGATGATAATTACAAAAATCTTATCCTTTTATAATAACAAGAAATATTTTTGAAAAACCACGAATATTACAATAAAGGTATCAAATTTTTAAAATGGCTTGTATAATTTTTTCGTTGATCTTTGGAGCTACTTATTTTTTGACAGGAATTAACTATCTGTCTAGGAACTTAGTTAAAATATTGCTAGATAGGTTACACTGCAAGCTGGGAAAATATTTCACCATTTCACTTTGCCCTGCTATTTCACTTTGCCACACATTCCCCTACTACATTTTTTTATTATTTATCTGCAAATGCTGTTTTGAAAGTTTGTTCTTCAGTGATTTTGGGACTTGATATTTTCTTTAAGTGTATCTGCAATTTAAAATTCACAAATGATGCAATAAATAAATAGAAAAAATCTAATATTTAGAGAAATATATAAATTTTATGCCTCGTGCTGGGAACCTAATTTCTTTAAAAAATTTGAATAAATGTTTGTTTAATATCAATATGATTGTCGAAAATGTTTATTGTAATTTCAAAAATTACAAATTATGCCGACTTGTGCTTGAAAGTGTAAACTAGTACTTGTGTACTGAGCCGAATCGAAAAAATGGGGGAGGAAGTAACTAATTGTTTAATTAGTTACTTCCTCATATCGCGCATTTGTTACCTGTTATTTTATTATTTTGCAGAGAAAACAATTGATAAGTTCATATCATTTAAAAGATAGCCTTTGCTTACTAGGCTCAAAATTGATGATAGTTTTCTCAATGAGAGTCCTTCTCTATGGGCGAATAACACTTAATTCCTTGAAGGAAAAAGGATGGTCTCAGTGTTTAGACCAGTAAATGATACAGCTGAAAGAGCTGTAAAAATGATGCAGGACTGTCATGGTTTGCTAACAGTTGATGAGGAGCAAAAACAATTTTTGTTGTGTTGCGTCCAAGAGCACCGAAATATATACTCTGACTGCAATAAACAAACATTAAAACGATAGTATGTTTAGTAATGTTTATTGTACTGTAATATTGTAGTAAATATATGTTGTAAATAAATCGTTGTCATAGTTTTTTTTATTTTTTTTTTCAATTTATTTATTTTAACTATTTATTTATTTTAAATTACAGATACATTTAAAGAAAATATCAAGTTCCAAAATCACTAAAGAACATACTTTCAGATGAATAATAAAAAAATGTAGTAGTATTTAAAATGGAAAAATTTAACTTAAAACTTGAAAAAACCTTAATTTTGAGTAATTTCCGAGAGAAATAAATATAAAATGAGAGAAAAAACTTATATTTAGATCTAATTATATAGTGTACGCTTCATATTTTTCATCTTGATAATTTCTTAAAATTTATCTTTCGTTGTTTACAAATTACATAGAAAAAAGCTTTTTTTTAAGAAAATTATGAATTTTAAACCTCGTTTGGGGTGCCTAAATATTTTTTAATTTGGATAAATGACTTTTTGGGACATGTTGGGATCTAGGAGAAGTGTTTTATCAACATGAAATTTTGAATTGAAAAAGGTTTTTTCGATTTGGCTTAGTGAAAAAGGGCTAGTTCGGACTTTCGGACGCAAGTCGGCACGGGTTACCGTTGTTCAAATTGCATGAAACTTTTTTTACAATTGTTTTGATGTAAAAGGAAAAAAATAAAAGGGTATGCGTTACAAAATTCCGACTTTCGGTTTTTTGGGACACCCTAATGGAAAGTTCCCGGATTTTCGGTTTCGGTCACGTTTTCTGCTGATGTGGAGCAGGGCCCTAAGAGTTGAAATTAGGAAATTTCGGGTAAGTCTTCACCCTTTTAACTCGTCTGGTCTGGTGTCTTAACTCATTTCCTTGGTCTGGTGTGTCGAGTGATCAAGGTTCCACTGCAACTCATTCCTAAAACTGTTAAAAAAAGAAGAGAGCGCTTGTAATTAGGCCACTTCCACTTTAAATGCATTTTGGGTGAAAGTGCTACCTCGTTTCATTGACCTAATCGATCGTTCCTTAGCATGCAATTCCGTAGTTTAATTCTTTGAATGAAAGCTCCCGCAAAACTTAAGCACAAGGAAAAACTCCAGTTTTGCGTCACGCTCTTCTGAGTGAGAAATCATTTACTGTAATTAAAACCGAAATTTCGATAAAAATAACTTGCTTGTGATAGCTACCACACACATGTATGCGTTAGAAAACTTTTAATGTTAAATCTGAATTTATATTTTAAGTTTCACATCTTTTCTTGACATTTACACGGCAGTGTGTCACCCACCCAAAAGCGACAGCACACCCTCTCAAGTGCTGAGAATACCCCCCGATGTGAAATAACTGCATTTTCGTATTGCAAAAAGAAAAAAAAAAATTGAAAAAGAGAGAAAAGAACTAAAGAGATAAAAAAACGGGAAAACTCGTTACATAATTACTCGCTAGTTTTACCTACAAAATGTCACTCTCTTTTCATGTCTTTATTTCTAAAAGCAACTGTACTGCAGACTCTAGGAGTCCAGGACATGTTGTCTACGATTCGATTGCGTTACAGTGTGAACTTTTTTTAGAACTTTTTAAATAGTGGTAAAATAGTTTGAAGCGAATCACAAGCTGTTGTAAACGGTGATGAAATACAGTTATAAATTAGAATATTTCACACCAAGCTATTGTTTATTGCAACTGTAACTTTACAATGAGAAGATGGCTCTGATCCGAGATACTCTCCCCCAGGCCCGTCATTTAGGGGGAGCAGGGGGTTCAATTGCCCCCCCCCCCCTGACTTTGGGAAATCAGTGTATTGGCATGTAAGTGGCCAAAGTAAACATGCTCATTACTTCCAGTTTTTAGGTCCCTTACGATAGTGCTTCCTTGTCGGGGTGTAACTTTTGATGGGCGGCCAGATGATTTTTTACTGCTATAAGCATTTCGAAATAGCAAAAAATTGTTTGCAACATTTTGCAATCTGTTTAAAAGCTTACCTATTTCTCTATTCGATTTTCAAGACTGTTTAAATGCATCAATTTTCCTCTGCTCAACCAGCGAAAGACTGCAATGACAACCCGTTTTGTTTGACTACAAAGTGCTGTTCAAATCTGTTTAAATACCTCCACAGCAGCAAGCATAATCCCGTAGTAATACTAAGCAACGATACTGATGCAAATTTTTGGAAATTTAGGTGGTTGGGGCAATATTTCTGAAGGCGGACCTATCTTTTTGAAACGGCCTGAAAATGAAAATTTGCATCCAATAAGAAGAAATGATTTATTTTTTAGAAATTTCATCAAACATAGTTATAACAATTACAGATATATAATCACCATAAAAAAAGTGATTCTTATTCCTAATTAAGAGTCGAAATTTCGAAAAATAAGGGTGGACCTATCATTTCGAGACGCACTGTATACAGGTTGTTATCAAAATAATGGAAACACTTCAGATTCATAAAAAAAATCTACCGTTCATCGCAAAATAAGCGATCAATTGTTCTTTAATTTTAGTCATACAAAATATAGACTTCACCGGACATTTCTACATTGAAATTAAATCACTCATGCATTTTGGGGACGACAAGAAGGGGGGTCGGAAGAAATACCGCTTTTTGATCATAACTCTTCGAAAATAGCTCGGAATAAGCTATAAATTTCAGTAATTAATTAACATACTATGTATAATTACTGTACAAATTTTTATGAACGTACCACTTATACTTCCGGAGATATGAAACATTTTTTAAAGACGGCAATTTTATTTGAAGGGTTTTTGCTCATAACACGCAGAATTTTTGATCAAACCTTATCAAAACTTCAGAAAAGATGACAAAATACAAGAAAAAGAACCTTCTTAAACGGTAAATAAAAATATTGAAAATCCGATGAGATATGAACGTTAAAAGGAAATTATTTTTCACGGCGCATGCGCGAACGACAGAAATTTATATGTAACTACAAAAATATTGTAGCTTGGTTTATACTGCATCTTATAAAAAAAGTTTCAGTTGAATATCGTAAAAATTGAAAAAGATATCAGCGATCTAGTGAGCTGTAACTCATTCATTCGCAGACAATACATAAATGGCGAGGGGTTGTCCACAAATAGTGTGGTGACAATCGAGCATTTTTTTCAATGTTAAATTGTATACAGTTTGAAAATTTATATTTGGCATAGAAGTCACATTTAGCCTATTCGGCCAAAACGACCTTATACGTAGATGGCCAAAAGTATCCGGACACCCCCTGAAACGTTAGTTTTGAACGATGACGCAATAACCTTTAATTTGAAAATAGCTCTTTGTGGACAGTCCCTCACTATTTATGTCTTTATAATTTTCATGATATTCAACTGAAACTTTTTTTATAAGATGCAGTATAAATCAGTGTACAATATTTTTATTTACCGTTTTAATATGTTCTTTCTCTTTTTTTTTTTTTTTTTTTTTTTCATCTTTCCTGACGTTTTAATAAGGTTTGATCAAAAACTCTACGTGTTATGAGAAAAACCCTTCAAATAAAATTACCGTTTTTAAAAAAATGTTTCATATCTTCGGAAGAAAGAGTGGTACGTTCATAAAAAATTGTACAGTAATTATATACATAGTATGTTAATTAATTACTGAACTTTATAGCTTATTTCGAGCTATTTTCGAAGAGTTAGGGCCATGCTCCACATCAGCGTAAAACGCGACTGAAACTGAAGGCAGAAACCGAAAATCCGGGTACTTTCCATAGGAACACCATTGAATCCATTTTACGCTTCTGCATATTTTTTCTGCTTTACGTCGATGTGGAGCATGGCCCTAATGGTCAAAAAGCGGTTTTTCTTCCGACCTCTCTTTTTGTCGTCCCCCAAATGCATGAGTGATTTAATTTCAATGTGGAAATGTCCGGTGAAGTCTATATTTTGCATGACTAAAATTAAAGAACAATTGATCGCTTATTTTGCGATGAACGGTAGATTTTTTTTATGAATCTCAAGTGTTTCCATTATTTTGATAACTACCTATATGTATATATATATTTATGGCAGTACAATGAGTAGTTTTTTTTATGAAAGGAACAGTTTATGACAATTACTTACATTATTTAGAGGAAACTAAGGTTAGTTGTTATATTGTTTCTAGAAACAACTACTAGGAGTATTTTAATAACATGTTCTTTAAGACTTACCAAAACCAATGTAAACTCCGTTATACTTTTTATAATGACATATAGTAATGTTAATTCCACCTGTGAAAAGTATATTCATGTAATACACAGTGCTTTAACGCCCATAAACCAGGGCAAAGGCAGAACCCCAAGCAATGTACTAACAGCCCGGTTATGACATCTTAATGCGGTTTTGTCTTCACTGTGAGCCCATCAGTCAGCAATAGCCACTAGCCGAGCTGAAATTATAGTGTACAGAAATTTGAAGTCACCCAATATGGCGATACCTCCTATAGTATGGGAAGGATAAATTTAAATTCGAAAAATATGCTCAAAACTAATTGCACACAATTTGCCACTGCACTCGTTTAGTTGGTGAATGCGTGTTTGAGTCCATAGGCAAGCTTAACTGTTACTCAAATATTATTTTATTATTTGAAATAACTCATGCATGAATTCTGATTATAACAATAAAAGGCACATATCATATTCGGTTTTGCTTTCACAAAAACATGAATGCGACAAATAATTCTTAACCTTAAACATCTTGAATAACCGTTTTGAACTGTTTTATTAAGTTCTAAAAAAGTTCCAATTATTTTTTAGTAGATGAATAATACCTTTTAAATGATTTAATTTCTTAAAATTTATTTCAGAAATTGGGAAAATGACGATTATTTGAAACGGAATGGACTATTCTTCTTGTTTTGGACGTTAGCAATCGTTGAGGATCCCTAGTGATGTTTTCAAGAGACCGTTGAAATATTCCTTCATCTTTGAAATTCATAATTTCTAAGTGAATTTCTTCAGTTGATTTCAAGTAAATGTATTCACTTTCAGAATTCAATTTTTTTGATCCAGAAACATGAAGTAATTCAATCAAACGAAGTTCATTCTTGTTTAATAACAATCAGTTCACTATTTCTTATTCACATACAATTTATTATTTAAGAAAAAATGAAGAGAACTAATTCAGTCATTTCTTCCATGGCATACCACCCTATCGGAAATTCTAAAATAAAAACTGCAATCTGCATGTTTGGTGGTGGACTAATCTTAATATGTCTTGGAGTTACACTGATAGTTACAACCATCTCTGTGCAACATCCTTCTGTTGCAAACAGCCACGTAGATGAAACTTCTGTCCTCATAAGTGGTCCTACATGTCTAGTTCTTGGACTAGGAATCATCGTGTTAAGTGGGATTGAAATTTGCCGCTACAGAAAAGTAAGAAACTCAGTGGAGTCTGAACTCAACCGAGTAATATGTTCTGTAAACAAACCAAGCCCAAGTACTAGCAGTATTGCGCAAGGTATGTCCATTCCTCCTCAAATCCCGAATCCCAAGATTTCCATTGTTATAAACAAAACCTTATGGCCTTCATAAGAAGAAAACCAAGATTAAAAGTTTGTGAACTCTGCTATTACCAATATGAATAAAAAAACATGGCACATTTCGACCATACATATCATTCTGTCGGAAACCAAAATCCAAACAGCAGTGTGCATGTTCGGTGGTGGATTAATTTTAATATGTCCTCGAAGTTACGTTTATAGTTACAGCCATTTCTATGCAAGAACCATGTGGACCAAACATCTGTCTTCATAAGTGGTCCTACTGTCTAGTTCTTAGACTTGGAGTCATCGTGTTAAGTGGGATTGACTCAGGGGAATCGGAACTCGACCGAGTAATAAGTTCTGTAAACAAACCCAGCCCAATTACAGTGCCTGCCACTAATAAAATCACTGGATTATAAAATCAGCCGCTTTATAAAATCAAATCTGGAAGCACAGAATCATTTCTATATCAAAGCAT
Source organism: Uloborus plumipes (assembly GCA_038373865.1). Taxonomy (NCBI): domain Eukaryota; kingdom Metazoa; phylum Arthropoda; class Arachnida; order Araneae; family Uloboridae; genus Uloborus; species Uloborus plumipes. Next base: position 18,878 of record JAXGGA010011207.1, read on the forward strand.
GTTAAAACCATCCTTTACTAAAATCATTAGCGCCGTTTTATAAAATCAAGCTTTTGGAGAGTATATGTTAAAAACAAGGGGGGGGGGGGCAACGCTTTCTGTCTGAATAAAACCAGAATTTTCTTTCTCTTCAAGATTACAGAGGTTGACAGTTCATATCATTCAGTTTGAGTAAAAATCGTTCGCTAGAAAAACATGCCTAAACGTTAAGATTTAAGAATGATCTAATTTACTTTCAAATTCTGTTTCTCAAAAAACAAGACAATATTTTAAAACAATTGCGCAGATTTAAAAATGTACTTTTTACATATAAGTCAACTTCGCATTATGTTTTAATTAACTGAATATAAAATATAGATAATAGTAATTAATTTATTTTTTATTTTGTTTACACTTTAAAACCTTTTCTTTTCGTAATTTTAAATTTGCCGGTTTATAAAATCAGCCGTCTTTTGAAATCAAATATCCTCGGAACAAATATGATTTTAATAAGCGGCGGGCACTATCAGCGTTATTCAACAAGGTATGTCCATTCCTCCTCAAATCCCTAATCCCAAAATGTCCATAAACAAAACCTTATGGTCCTCGTGAGAAAGCAACTAAGATTAAAGCCTCACGATAGCTGCTGTTACCAATCTCTATATGATGTATTACGACTTTTTCGCAACATTTCTCGGACTGGTAAATATGGTTTGCATTCCACTACACTTTGATTTCTAAGCGCATATCAAACATGGAAATTTCTTTCAACTTAACTTCCAATTACACAGCAGGGCAATTCCACGGTAACTTACGTTACATTTCGACCAACTCTTATGCAGTTAGCTCCTTAGTACAGACAAATATTGTTATAAAAAACCTTGTACAAAAGTATTCAGTGAAAATGACAGTCAAAAGCAAAATTAAAATGCAAAAATATTTGACGCACTTAAATTTTACAAAATTTAGCAGTCAAAAATAAGGCAGTAACTTACGTTACACAAAAAGGGAATGGCATAATATGAAAATTGGTTCTAAGGCAAATTTCTGCTCTATTACAGCTGTTTTCTTGTTTGAAGTATAATTTATCAGTTTCTTATAATATTTTGGAATTAATTTTCATAAACTTAAAATTTTATTTTAAAAATTGAGTTTTATGGGAATTTTTGACTGGGTAACTTACGTTGCAGTAACTTACGTTACAAAATTCACTTACACGCATATCTTTATTGCAAAAATTAATGAATGAAAATTACAGCTTAGTTTAGATCAAAATACTGAAAATTAACAATTTTGAGTTAAATTTACACAAATTTAATGCCAAACTCAATGATCAATCAAAAATATTACAAAACATAAGACTTTTAAATGCATACTGGCCGCTGGTATTAACAAGTTCAGGTAATTCTATTTTCGAATCATGTTTTCTCTTATGGGCAATTCCACGCAAGTGTGGAAAAGCGTTGAAAAAATTAAACTCGAAAAATGTGACTGTTCTGCATATTTTTTGGTTTAAAAATGTTAGAAGTTTCTTATTTATAACAATTTTTTGTTAGGAATGTAGTTTTTTAGTTTCGGCAATACTTTGAAGTTGGTATTAGAGTACTTTATTTTCAATGAAGCAAATGGTCAAACTTTTAACATTGATAAGTTTCAATTTTTTCCATTAGATAAATGTGACAAAGGAAGATTGTTGTTGATTACACTTAAATTAATAATGTGAATTGATGAAACAAGTGTTTTCAATTTAATTAAGTGATTTATGTTAAATTCAAAAAGGCACTGTTCTATGTAACGTAAGTTACCAAAAACATGTTCAAGTTTTTACAGCAAATAAAGAAAGGGCAATACAATGTTAACTATGTTATATTTTCTATCTTATAGATGTGTAAGAAAATAACAGTACTTTTCTTTTGAATATTGTTTATTTAATTTTTTGTGCTACAATCAAAACGTGTAACGTAAGTTACCCACATATGCAGATAACGTAAGTTACCTTAGTAGAAGTTCAATACTTGTGTTTCTAAATTAAGTAAATTGTAAATAAAACCTATGTGGTTAATAGAAGTAATTTATTCAATAATTATTTTAATAGTACTACTGCATTTACTTAATTTAGATTACTCATATTTTTTAAAATGTCTGTTTTTTAATAAGATTACAACACACCTTTATTATAAATTACATGCTTCTTTTTGGCTATTAAGGCTACAGTGGACAAATAAAATTGATTTTTTTCAATTATTGATTTATGTGTCTAAAACTTTGTGTGGTTGTATTATTGTATATTTACGACATCTAAAAGCATAAACAATACAAATTAGAACAAAAAAAATACTTTTTTTCAAATTTCAAATTTAAATATTTTTTTAACAAAATTTCAAAATGTTCCAGGCGTCGCAATTTTTTTTCAAACTTGGAATTTCCACTTAATTTCCAATTATTAGGCATGATGGCACAAAACAATGCATTATATGCAATGTTTTATGTGATAGTTTATAAAAGATGGCTGAAAATAAAAATTTTCAGTTGAAAAAATCATACAAATTTTCATTTTCAGCCATCTTTTATAAACAATCACATGAAACATTGCATGTAATGCATTGTTTTATGCAGTCATGCCTAATGATTGGAAATTAAGTGGAAATTCAAAGTTTGAAAAAAAAATTGCGACGCCTTGAACATTTTGAAATTTTGTAAAAAAATATTTAAATTTGAAATTTGAAAAAAAATATTCATTGTTTTTGCACTAATTTGTGTTGTTTATGCTTTTAGATGTCGTAAATATACAATAATACAAGCACACAAAGTTTTAGACATGTAAATCAATAATTGAGAAAAGTCCATTTTATTTGTCCATTGTAGCCTTAAGATATTAATTCTCTTTAAACAATATCACTGCATTCAGAATATTTAGCAGGTAATGTACTATGAATTATTCAAAAATGACTTCTGTTATGATTTAAAGTTATCAAATATGTTTTGGAAAAAACAAATATAAAAATAGTTTATCTCTTTCAATTGAAATATATTTTGTTTTGCATTAAAATGCCACTGAACTCTGCAGAAAAGATGCGCTCTAGAAGGGGTATGAGAAAAGTCATGTGGGTGTTACAGATTCATAAATAAAAGTCACTCTTGATAGTATTGAAATATGTTAGAAAAAGCAAAATGTATCAAAAAATTTTCTGAAGATCCGCACATTCACAATAACCATTTAAGAACCAGAAATGAACAAAATGTAGGGTTTCGTTTAGTTAGTATTTTAAGGAACAAGAAGAAAAACCAGAGATAAAAGCTGTTGACTGGTGTGTGGTGAAGTACGAAAATGCATTGTATCCTTGAGTTGTGAAGATTATTGAAGAAAACGAGTTTAAAGTAAAAGTAATGGCTGCTGTTGGAACCAGTCAGAAATGGCCAGAAACGACAGAGGAAATTTATTATAAGAGAAAACATGATTCGAAAATAGAATTACCTGAACTTGTTAATACCAGCGGCCATTATGCATTTAAAAATCTTATGTTTTGTAAGATTTTTGATTGATCATTGAGTTTGGCATTAAATTTCTGTAAATTTAACTCATAATTGTTAATTTTCAGTATTTTGATCTAAACTAAGCTGTAATTTTCATTCATTAGTTTTTGTAATAAATATATGCTTGTAAGTGAATTTTGTAACGTAAGTTACTGTAACGTAAGTTTCCAGTTAAAAATTCTCATAAAATTCAATTTTTGAAATAAAATTTTAAATTTATAAAAATTAATTCCTAAATATTATAAGAAACTGATAAATTATACTTCAAACAAGAAAACAGCTGTAATAGAGCAGAAATTTGCCTTAGAACCAATTTTCATGTTATGCCGTTCCCTTTTTGTGTAACGTAAGTTACTGCCTTATTTTTGACTGCTAAATTTTGTAAAATTTAAGTGCATCGAATATTTTTGCATTTTAATTTTGCTTTTGACTGGCATTTTCACTGAATGCTCTTGTACAAGGTTTTTATTACAATATTTGTCTGTACTAAGGAGCTAACTGCATAAGAGTTGGTCAAAATGTAACGTAAGTTACCGTGGAATTGCCCTTATGATAAATTCCCTCTGTCGTTTCTGGCCATTTCTAATTGGTTCCAACAGCAGCCGTTACTTTTACTTTAAACTCGTTTACTTCAATAATCGTCACAACTCAAGGATACAATGTATTTTCGTACTTCACCACGCACCAGTCACCAGCTTTTATCTCTGTTTTTTCTTCTTGTTCCTTAAAATACTAACTGAACGAAACCCTATACATTTTGTTCATTTCTGGTTCTTAAATGGTCATTGTCAATGTGCGGATCTTCAGAAAATATTTTTGATACATTTTGCTTTTTCTAACATATTTCAATACTATCTAGAGTGACTTTTATTTATGAATCTGTAATATCCACATGACTTTTCTCATACCCCTTCTACAGAGCATCTTTTCTGCAGAGTTCAGTGGCATTTTAATGCAGAACAAAGTATATTTCAATTGAAAGAGTTAAACTATTTTTATATTTGTTTTTTCCAAAACATATTTGATAACTTTAAATCATAACAGAAGTCATTTTTGAATAATTCATAGTACATTACCTCCTAAATATTATGAATGCAGTGATATTGTTTAAAGAGAATTAATATCTTAAAAGTCAAAAAGAAGCATGTAGTTTAGAAAAGGTGTATTGTAGTCTTATTAACAAACAGACATTTTAAGAAATATGAGTAATATAATTAAGTAAATACAGTACAATTAAAAGAATTATTGAATAAATTACTTCTATTAACCACATAGGTTTTATTTACAATTTACTTTATTTCTAAACACAAGTATTTAAGTTCTACTTAGGTAACTTACATTATCTGCATATGTGGGTAACTTACGTTACACGTTTTGATTGTAGCATAAAATACTAAATAAACAATATTCAAAAGAAAAGTACTGTTATTTGCTTAGTACGCATCTATAAGATAAAAAATATAACATAGTTAACATTGTATTGCCCTTTCTTTATATGCTGTAAAAACTTTAACATGTTTTTGGTAACTTACGTTACATAGAACAGAGCCTTTTTGAAATTAACATAAATCACTTAATTAAATTGAAAACACTTATTTCATCAATTCACAATATTAATTTAAAGTGTAATAAACAACAATCTTCCTTTGTCACATTTATCTAATGGAAAAAATTGAAACTTATCAATGTTGAAAATTTGACCATTTGAAGTCAAAAATACAAGACAACGTGTCTACACGTACAAATAAAAGGTTAAAATAGAGTTAGAAAACTCTAGCAGATAGCTATTTCGGGGCTATTATGAATGAAACCCCATCATCAGTGCAAAAAGATGATGGTTCACTGACACCAGTCAAGTGAACCAGGAATGCGAGAAACGTGAGGGTAAATAAACAGAACAGGAAGAGTAGGTACGCAGAAACTATTACGTCAAGGGTTGGACACGACAACTGCGCAACAAAAAATTACGTCACAGACGAAAAAGTTTTCAAATAAGAGATTTCCAAATGTTCGGGAAAGGAGGGGTGCTAGACAGATCATTGACAACTAAATCTGAATTTTTCCAAATATAATAGGATTCCCAAAAATCTAAATCAAAAATCGAAGAACAACTATGGATAATTTTTGCAGAGGAAAAATCAAAAATATGGCCACATGACCAACAATGTTGGGCAATGGAAGAGCGTTTGAAATCCTGTTTTTTAACACAATTTGTAAATTGTGTACCCGATTAGAAAATAGTCTACAACAATGTGTGGATGAAGCGCATGCAACGTCATGGTTGTCAGTGCCATTGAAGTCGAACATGATGTTCTCTTGAAAACTGAACGTTCTATAACTCGGTTGATTGGATGCACAAAACATGTATATGCATTTAAAATTGAACTGTCATACCTTGAATGTTTAATGGTGCCTTTTAATTTGTTATTTTGCAACTTTTGAGACTTCAAAAATATGCTTTTTTCTATTGAAACATCTAATGGTTTGAAGTAAATTACTTAAATGCGTTGCAAATATAAAATTATTTTACTATTCAGTTTCAAACTATGTAAAGTATTTTGTTGTTGTTAAAAGTAGCTGAGAAAGTAAGGTTACTAAATTCTTTTTTATTGTATGGAATGTTTTCAACAAGAAATGATGTTTTCAAACAGTTTAAACAGTATTAGTGAATTTGTATTTTTTGTATAAACAGACTTTGAGAATAATATTAATACTTTAAAAATATTTTTAGTTGAAATTTGATATTACTCAAACCCAACCAGTATTGTACATAACAGTATTATATCTCATAAAACATTCGTCACTTTTATGCCAAGCAACGGTAGCTACAAAAAAAGTTTTTAGATAATGCTTTCCATATGCTAGAACAATTAAGTACTCTTTGTCAGATAATTGGAAAAAAAAATTCAAGTTATATACCAAGAAATAGCAAAGTTAATCTACACTAACTACAAAGAAATAACAACCACAAGAGCAACAGCAGCAACAATAACAACAAACGCAGCAACAATAACACGGTTGGAGAAGAAATTCAAGTCACGTACCAATATGTAAAAATTTCAACCTATTATCAACACTGGCACGACAGCCCCTTGCAGGTCCTGTCCTTCCTCAGAAGCCTTTCCCATTCCGTCTCCCCACCAGAAATTTACCTCCATTTCTTATTTTTTAAAATTTCAAACTACTCACCCAGGCAGTCTCTCTATCAAGGGTGGATCCAGAAATTTTTCAAGAGAGGGGCGATCGATTTTTCTTATCACTACGAGTACTAGTTCCCTAATACTGATCACAAAAGTTTAGGACTTCAATTCCAAAACACTTTCGGTGGAAAGCCTCAAACCTTCTTCCCTAAAGTTCATTAAAACTCGTATAAAATTACATTTTTGGAATTTCAATATCGAAAATTTTCTGGTGAAGGTTCCCCCAAGCGATCGCCCCCATTATCCCTCCCTTGTATTCGTCCTTGCTACATCTTTTCTTATGTCTTCCTAATGATCAACAACAATCTTGTATTGAAGATCTTCAGGACCGTTTTCTCTGCATAGAGGACCTGCTCAATGCTCAATACCCATGGGCCGTGGTAGCCCGATCGGTAAGGCGTCGAACTCGTGACCGGAGGGACCCGGGTTCGATCCCAGCCGATCAAAGATCCACCGTCTTGATTAATGGTGGCTGGAGGACGTTAAAAATGTCGTGGTCAAAGTCCGCCAAGTGAAACGATACCTCTGGGGGTGCTGGGCCAAAGGTTTGCTCGACTCTTGGTACTGGTTCAAAAAGAACAGAGCGCTCTTCAGGACCCAATCCCGTTTAAACCACGAGTTTTGATAGGTGCGGGGAACCCTGAAGTGTGTGGTGCTCAATGCTCATCTTATGATACTTAGTATTACAGATTTAATAGCGTCCTCCCTATCTTTATAAATTTCATAGGTCTCGAAGTTACGCCGTTTTCACCGTATATTATTCCCATAACGGTACCAAAAGTGGTTCTTGGAATCTTCCTTTCAAATATCACAAAGCTTTTTCTTCCCTCGTTTTCAGACTCCATGTCTCTGAATCATAGGTTAAGATCGATTTTATTAAAACCTTGTACAGCAATTTTATTGCTGCTACAATAGTTTTATTACATGGTATTTCATTAGAGGTCTAAGCAACGATTCAACTTCAGCAAAAATTGTGGTTTTTGCGTGAATGTTGTAAACCAAGCATAAGATGCTATACGCACATTGGAGCTTTTTAATGAAATGTTATCAGTATTACTTTTGCAAAATAATCGCCAGTTATTTATTAAATCGTTAGATCATGAATACTGAATGACGAATTTATAGATGCAAAATTATGTATATCAAATTGTATAAAAAATATATTGTATTAATATGAAATTTTTATGTGTACATTTTGAATTATGAGCATGTTGTTATATTCGATATGTAAAATAAATTTGTTTGAAACTTTATATATATTTGTATAATTTTATCCGATTAATTGATTCAGATCAGACTGTTTACTTAATTAATACAACACATCATACGTTTTCTAATTAGAATGTTGCAAATACTCCAGGCTGATTTATTAAAGGGCCAACTTTTTTTACAGGCGAAATTTCAAACTACATTTTTTTGCAGAAATCACGCTTGCATATTCTACATAATATATGGCATATGAAGGGGGGTATGATCAGGTAGAGCTTACGTGTATATACATTGCAATGCTGCAATTGGCAATGTGACATTAGCGACAAAAAATAAATGAAACAAAAATATTTTTATTTTTCACGCAAGTTTCACTTTATTTTTAAAAAGAGAAAAAAAAAAAAAGAGATTAATAATTATGACACCTTCATAGAGGCTGCCGACGTATTTAAATTTATAATTTCGTTAATAACAAGAAGTTCTGTCAAGAACTAAACGAGCCTACTTTCCCGTACATCGACATCGGCATTCTAGCATCTGATCATTATTCTCTTGATCATCTGAGACTAAACATTATGTCAAACATACCTTTTTAGCACTTAAAGCTGATTTCTAAAAGCAAAATGTACCCCTCTCATCAGATGAAATAGAGACATAAAAAGTAAATAAATGAATAAATGAAGTTTTGTCGCACCTTTTAAAGAATGTAACTGTTACAGTTCTTCCGTAGAAAAATTCCTCAATCGTTTTCAAAAAAAAAAAAAAAAAATTAAAACTACAAAGTACATCAAAACACATTTTATCAAAGAAAGGAAAAAAAACTCGTCCGTCGATAAAGTGTCTCGATTTTCACTTTTAAACCGTTGCCAGTTGTTAAATATAAATAAAGAATAAAATGCTCTCGTGAATGAAACACTTTTGTTACAAAAAAAATCGTCTGCCAAAAAAATAAATAAATAATAGGGCATGCTTGGGACAAACTTTGCCGGCAGGGAGCGCGGCACATACAACTGGGATTGTGTCCTTCCGGTAGTTCGAACCTAGTGTATTTCATTACGCGATACACTAATAAATTATAGGAATTGCTCTTTCTCAAGCGCTTTCCATTTTAAAGCTTAAAAAAGGTATGGTTGACGAAAAGGAGACTGTTTCCTCGTCAAAAGTCAAATTAAAAGGTTTAGGAGCTAAAGCAAGTGGTAATAAATCGGAATTACTAACCAGATATGCAAGGAACATAGTTTTTTGAATAAAGATCTTTCAAAATATTGTTGAAACATTTCCTACTTTCAATTTTTTTCTTTTTTGCTGTACACAGAGTTGGAAATCAACTTTTAAAAATTTCATGCTATCTCATCGCATTGGAACAGGGTTGATAGAAATCACAATTTTTTTTTTTGAATAAAAAAATCGGATTTTTTCTTTAAATCAGGTTTGTTTTATTTAAATAGATTTTTGAAGTATGTTTGATACTAACAAATTAAATTGTTCAAGTTAGATGTCTAAATCCGATTCTTCTTTTATGTATAAATTGAAAAATACATAAAACTAAAAATGTAAATAAGAGTAATTAATAAATTAGTAGAAAATGTTAAATAACAATTTACGGATTTTTCCTTGCTTTAATTATCAAAATCGCATAAAGAATGCTTCATGTTAATTTGGATATTTTACTCCTTCAACTACAGAAGTGTTCGAGAGATATGAACTAGACTGCGGGATAATCACAATAATATTATTTTTCCTGAAAACTTTAAAACTATTTCTCTATCCAGGAGCTAAATTCAGTGATTTTTAAATAAAAACAAGTTTGGCTGCTTTGTCGTTTAAAAACCTGTTGCGAAGTTTTGGTTGAACTAATAACCCATAGGTAGAAAAAAATATTAAAGAAATCAAATTATAAAATAATTTGAAAATATTATGGAATTATATTAACTGCGGAAATGAAGAATAAAAATAACATAGAACATTGAATTATTTTCTTCAAAAAATGATTTTTATTACTTTATTAATTTTTTTAAAAGAACCATTAAAAATATCCATTATTAAAATCAATTTGACACCTACAATCTACATCTTGACTTTTAAATCTGTAATGCATATCGCCAAGGACTAAAAAGCGGACCCCCCCTCAAATCCTTGTCCTATTAATTTACATATTTTATTTTTTAACACTGTTTTGACTTACTGAATGTAAACAGAATGTTGAAGAGGATTGTATGACAAGCTCATATTTAAATGAATACTTTAAAAGCTTTAACTCCTAACAGATGAATCCCTCCTAACTCCAAATATCTTATAAAGTATAAATACAACATTAAAAAAAGCACAAATACACAGGGAAACTGCAGACACGTGTTTCGGCGTTACAAGGAATGCCTTTATCAATGCAAAAAAATTGTGAGCTTGTGCATCCATAAGCTAACAATTTTTTTTTTGTTTTAATAAAGGCGTTCCTTGCAACGCCGAAACATGTGTCTACAGTTTCCCTGCGCATTTGTGCTTTTTTAACGTTGTATTTATACTTTACATTTGTGCACAAAGGTATTTATTCACAAACATCTTGGTTCATATATCCTTTGCAATTTTTCTTTCCAATTTTATTGAGATCATGATTTTTTATTTTGCTTTGGTTTTTTAGTTTCGTTTTTACAAGTGCGGATCCAGAGGGGGGGGGGGGCGGGTATAGGGGTCATGACTCCTCTCTTGAATTACCAAATATAGTCAACAATGCCTTTTTGGGACTTATATTTCGAAAAAAATTGCTACATTTCCCGTTTTCATACAAAAATTGCACTTTGGCCCTTCGCTTTTCGAAGTTGATCCGATCCTGAACCAGAACCTGAGTAGAATTCAAATCACAATTATACAATATTATGTTCATTTTAAAATAGTCAGCCAAAATTTAAGTTAGATTTTAATAACAATAGTATAATGCAACGCAAGGAATTTTAAGAACAACATTCAAAAACTGAGTCTGACATTTCTTACATTTTATTTACATAATAATATGTATCTAATTTTATCAATATCACCAAAAGAAATTCACTATCTGAATTGCATAAAACAGAAATGACATACACTTACTGGTTTTCTTGGTCAAGAAGTCACTTTCCGTAAAATGCCTGCTGCAAACTTTCGCGTATTTGCTAGGAGTTTTGAAAAACGAACGGATATTATCTTTTTTTTTTTTCACTTGAATCCGTTGGAAATGAATGGAAACATAATTCCTTACAAGCTTTGGAGGTTGCAGAACATTGAGGGACGCAGCAATTCCAAGGCATTTTAAATTTTATATGTTCTATTACTCAGACAAAACAACGGCAGAAGCCAGCAGTGGAATAACCGGAAGTGCTTAACACCCAACGCGCAAGGAACTATGGGAATTTTAGCATGCCCTATTGTTTTCAAAAAAAAAAAAAAAATTAAAAGTACAAAGTACATCAAAACACATTTTATCAAAGAAAGAAAAAAAAAAAAAAACTCGTCCGTTGATAAAATGTCTCGAATTTCACTTTTAATCCGTTGCCAGTTGTTAAAATATAAATAAAGAATTAAATGCCCTCATGAATGAAACATTTTTGTTACAAAAAAAAATCGTCTGCTGATAATAATAATAATAATAATAACAAAAAATCGTCTGCCCAGTCAGTCATTTTTTCTGAGCCTGCATTTCCGCCATGTTTGCGGAGTCGGAGTCGGAATCAGAGTCCTGACAGAAGATTATTCAGAAAAGAACTTTACAAACATTATTTATCAAAACCATTTTCTTACAAAGTTAGTTTGAAGGAAATCCGACTTTAAGTTCAGGATCAACATTCAAATTAAATTCCCCGTAGGCGCTAATGTTAATTTTTTTTCTGAACGGTTCAATACTGAACGAAAAATGGTTCAAATCAAAAAGCGAAATATAGAAATGAGCCTCTCCGAGATCTTTCAAACAAAAAAAAGTTTATTCCATTCGGATGGTTCACTCAGAAGTTATTAGGTGGGAAAAGGTTGCTTGAACGGTTCAATCTTGAACGAAAAAATGTTCAAATTGAAAATTTAAATACGGTAATGAAGTATCCTTGCTGAGATCCTTCGAAAAAAAAAGTTTATTTAAATCGGAATGTTCACTCAAAAGTTATTAGGGCTTGCTTGTCTGTCACCAGCTTGCTTGTCACCCCTAATAACTAGGTGCGGTTCAATGTTGAACGAAAAATTGTTCAAATCAGAAATGTAAATACGGGAATGAAGTATCCTTGATAAGATCTTTCGAACAAAAAAAAGTTTGTTCAAATCGGACAGTTCACTCAAAAGTTAGCATCGCGGTACAGGGTGTTTGAACGGTTCAAAGTTGAACCAAAAATTGTTCAAATCGAAAAATCAAATATGGGAATTAACTGTACTCGCCGAAATCTTTCCAACAAAAAAATGTTTGTCCAAATCGGAATGTTCATTCAAAAGTTATTAGGGGGGAGGGGGACAGACAGACCAACCGACCGACCGACAGACCGACAGACCGACACACAAATTCCCCATCTCAATACCCTACTTTCAAATGTTTAATTTTTCGATATTCATTTTACCTTTTTATTTTTTTAACTTGGCGATATTTTTTGGACTTGGCGATATTTTTTTAACTTGGCGATATTTTTTGAACTTGGCGATATTTTTTAGACACATTAAGCTACTTTTAATACTTTTTTCGTCTTTCTTTTATTTTTAACGGGAAAGTAGGCTAAAAAATTGAAAAATATTGGCCAATTTCTGAATCCGCCGCAATCGCTTTGAAGTTTGGAAAAAATGCAGTTTTTGAGATTTTTAGCGAATTGTTAAAAAAAAAAAAATATGTTTTCGATAACAGGTAGAGCGGAAAAGGTGCCATTGGGGTATAGAATTCCAATAAAAAAAATTTGAGGTATTTTTTATAATTTCTTCTCTTTCCAGAAATGAGTAAGATTTGGCAATTTCCTATTTTTTTTCTACGTTTTCAATAAATTCTGTCGAAACGTTAAAATGCTGTTTTCACCATATTTATCTTAAAAAATAGCATTGTTTGTCACACATAATACAATTTTAGATGTTTGGTGCTAATAAATAAATCACTTATTGTTTATAAATTTTAAAATTTGAAATTATTGCAGTTCTTTGTTTGACTTATGTTAAAAGCCATCCAGAACAGCCCAGAGCTCACTCCTAATCACTTGTAAATATTTTAAAATAAGGACAGTTGTTATTCCTTAACTAATAGTAGTCCAATAAACATTAGAACAGGGAAAGAATATTCTTGTTAGTGTTGAAAAATAAATAAATAAATAAATAAAACTGCAGATAACCGAATTTGTTTCGATCTAGCTATAGAATGTCTCAAATAAATTACATAAAGTTTCTGCTTTTGACATGCAGCTTTGTTAAATTGTTGCGTAAATCATACCACCATAAAAATGAATGTTTTGATAGCACTTTCCGAAATTCCCTGAATTGCTTTAAAAGAAATTCCCCATATTATCAGTATACTATTTTCTAGTTCGTTAAACATCCATTATCGCTATGGAAATTTGCTTGTGTCCGATACATTCCCTCAAAAAGAAAGCGTTATCCCTTTCGTATCTGCATCAGTAAACATTATTTGGTATCGGCGAAACAATCAGTTTCGTCGTTAAAGCGATTGAGTGTTAACATTCAAAAATTCCTTAACGTTTCTTATTAGGTAAACGAGAAAATGTTGGGTGCGTCGATAATTTAATTTCAGCAGCTTATTTATTTGATCTTCTCTCCTCCCCCAAAAATGGAAATGCATTGTTAAAAATTCAAATGCTTCTTTATACGAATTTAAGTGAAATTTCATTTCAATTCATAGTAGAATATAATTTATATTTACTTATGCACATTTTAAAACGATATTTCATTTATAATCACTCATGGGCTCTAGAGAATTTATTGAAGCACTAATTATGAACAGTGTACAAATAATATACTAGTCCTAATGAATAATACAAACTATGACCAGTTTTTCTAGTTTGCACTATTCAATATGAATAGTCCAAAAATATGAGTAGTATTTCGCTAATAATTTATTTTTTTAGTGAAGATAAATTTGGCAGTGGTGTGAAAATATTTTCATTTCTATATCTCTAGCTACAATATTTATTTTAAAATTTATTAATTTCAAAAAAAATATTTTTCTATATTCCTATCTATATCTTTATGTTTATCTATCTATGATTATCTCTCTATAATTTTTTATCTGTATTTATATACTTTTCCTTTCAAGTGACTTCTGTATCGATCTCTGTGATTATTAATCTATGCAAAGCTATATCTCTGTGCCCTTCTATTTAATAGTTTTGCTCTATTTTGTTTTTTTAACTCCTTAAAAAGTTACTTATACACTTGTAATTAAAAAAAAGCATTCCAAGTAAAACTGAAACTTTAAATTACATCTAACACAGCTCTTAAGTCACATCCTCTAAGCCAGAGCTATGGTAGGCATACATGCAATACACTGCCAACTCGGTCATTCTATCCAAGGACGAAAATGCAGTCTCTGGGTGGAATGACCGAGTCGGCAGTGTATTGCATGTATTGCTGCCTTTGAACTGCCTTAGGAGCGGTGACTTAGTGCTTAAGCATTACTACTATTAAAATCTATCCGCGTCTGTCTGTCTGTCTGTCCGTCTACAGCTTGCACTCCTCAAACACCATTGAGCGTAAAGAATCGAACATAATACCATTCGATTCGAAATTTTCTAAGAAAGACAATAAGACCAACCGCGTAATTGTACGACGTTAATTAGCTGAGATATTAATTAAAACGTTAATTAAATTCTTTGCACTTTTAAAATTCCTGAGCTGCCTTACAGTTCTTACTTTACAGAGAGCCCTGGCTTAGGAGCCGTGACTTACTGCTTAAGCATGTTTTATAAATGTCGTTTATGGGGCATTTCACAGTATTTGTGACATAGGGGTGTCCGTAACAAAACTTTTGAAAAGTTTAAAATTTATATATATATTGAAAAAGTGCATTCTAAAGTATATGAATATCATATTGTTTTCATAGTTCACTTTATATTATTCTTGTAATTGCACTCAGAACATTGAAAATTCAATTTTCACTGTTACTGACTCTACATTGAATTTGTCTTTAAATCTGGCTTAAACCGATTTTTAAGCCGAAACTGATACTTGAGACAGATATAGTAAAGGCTCACCTCTAATATAGCTAACAATTTTAATCAAAAAATGCGTTCGATAAAAAATTATGGATTGTAAATTTGATGACTGTAGAGTCCGTAACAATAATTGGAATAAAAGTTTAGTTTTTAAAGAAAAATTCAATGTAGAGTCCGTAACAGTGAAAATTGCATTTTCAATGTTCTGAGTGTATGGAGAAATAAATGTTTCATGAAATGTAAAAATGAATTTCATTTTTTTTAAATACATATATTTTCAACAAAATAACATCTGAAAGAAAGAATTTACTTCTTCAAGAAATCTGTTAGGACTGGCAAGTTGTACAATTAGACACAACTTAATTGTACAACTTAAAACAAATATTGATCTTGCTCAAATAGCAACGAATATTTCTTGTCTTTATTTTTTATATTAGAAGGAAAAATTTCAGCCAATCAGTTACTATTTGATTTGTTCTCATTAGCGTCAGTCATGAAGTTTGTCGCATATCGCCAGATTCAAAGGGCATCGTACGCTCTATGGTATAGTTCATAGACTGTAAGTTAGCGAATATTATAATTTATTCCTCTTAAAAAAATCAGAAGGCATATTTTGTCTCTTGAATTTATTATGCAATGTATACCTGTCTTATATGGCTCATACGGAAAAAATTAAACTAAAAACAAACTTGCACGTTTTATTCCCTCGTTCTCTTATTCTTACACTAGTACTTCTTTCATGTTTTAATTTCAAATAATTGATCAAAATTATTAAACTCACAATTTTTTTTGTAATGTAAAGCTTATAGAAACTGAAGATTACTTGATTTTAAATTCGGCATTAGTTGTTTGTATTTTTTATTCTTTGATAGACGTTATGTACTATCAAGTCTGGAAAAAATGTTTATACTTGATATAAAATAACTACCATGTCCCCTATTCCTGCTTTTCAAATCTAATATATTTCATTCCATAACCGTATATCTGGCTTTTCGAAATGATTCGTGGATTTTGTGTTGAAATTGCCCGATTTGTGGAAAGGCTTGCAAATGCATTTTCTTATAAATTCAGTTACTATTTTTCTCCAGCTTGGCTGTCCTCCAAAATGCATTTTTGCAACTTCAAAGATGGTAAACCTCTTTCATCTTCGATATGAAGTGTATGAATTTAAAGAGGAAATCTGTGTCTATTGAGAAAATGCAATCTGTGCAGTAGGGTACTAAAGTAATGCATCATAAAATTTAAAGATGGAGACAGGGCTTTCAAAACCAGATTCAGAATGAAAAATACAACTTCTACCACATCTGTGCTTTAAAAAAATGCAATATAGAGAATTAGGCAGAAAAATACTGCTAAGCACTTATTTATAATATTGGAACTAAAACATTATCTTCTGCTTAAGATATTGAAAAAAGTTTTTAGAGTGCTAACCAAAGTATGTCTATAGAAAATGCCATTTTTTATTTATTTTTTATTTTGATCTAGATAGGAGTATTCTTCGCAAGATATATAATTTTTTCTTTGTAAATCCATGCCTTGAATTTAGAGCAAGATATTTCCAAATACTTTTTTTTTCAATTGTTACCTGATCCATTGTAAATAGTTGCAAATACTTGTGAATAAATGCATTGTGTTTTTATCAAGACTGGAATAGCCATTTAAGAAGTTTTGAAGGGGCGAAGGAATCGTAACAATGTCCTTTAACACTGTTCGTATTTGATGTATATGTTCTTCACATTATTTTTCATTCAATTACGAATGCATCTATATTTTTTTTTAATTTTTTTTCTATTAATCTCCAAAAAATTAACATAATTACCTGATCATTATAAACAGAATATATCAGGAATTTTTCAATTTTCAACTTGTACTGTGGCTGAAACATCACGTTTTCCTGTCAACAATAAATTAAGTTCGTACATGGCGAATAATTCACCACGTACTGTTCTATTTCATTAAAATTACAATTTTTAAAAAAGGACTTCAAAATATTTATATTTTAAAACATAAAAAATATACCTTTCTGAAGAAAATAAATAATACCTTTTTGCAGAGAATCATAGTTGGTTTCATTGAGTTTATTGGCGCAAGAGCCTTAATAGGCTACACGACAAAATATAAACTGTTGCTTTTACAGTATAATGCTGGAAACAGAGGATTCGGTTTAAAACTGTAAAAGGGACTGTAATAAGCTATAAAGTTAGCAATTTTACAGTTTATTACTGTAAAACTAGCAATTTTATAGTTTATTACCACAAAACTAGCTGTATTATAATACTGTAAAAACAACAGTATAATATTGGCAGCAGAGGTTCCAGTTTAAAACTGAAAAATGCACCGTAATAAACTGTAAAATTAGCATTTTTAGTTTATTACTATAAAATTAGCTTTATTATAGAATAAAAAAACATTTTATTTTAAGCAGTATAGAATCCAGAATAAAAGCCAGAAAATCACGAACAAGTTTTAATGTTTGTTTAAAATCATTTGAAAAATGCTAATGGAAACTTCAATGTCCCCTCATGAGTTTAAAATAGCTGAATGGTATATATTTTAGAGCTCAGGCAGCTGGAAAATGTTTTGTATAAGTAAGTGACGTCTGTCACTTTATTCCAAACGGATGTCAAAAGAAGTGGAAAATTCAAAAGATATTAAACTTGTAAGAGTTTTATGTCCAAAAGATTTCATTTCTTAGGAAAAAATTGAGCGAGGAACTTCTCGGACGATTGGCAACTTCAGAAATAGAAAATCTTTTGAAACCTTTCGACTTTTCTTGATTTAAAATTTTAAAGCTGTCCAGTCAGAAAAAAAAAAATCAGTCCTAAGCGCATTTTTAGATCGCAATTATATTAGAAAAAGAAAAATCAACAATGCCGTGTTTTTACCTCGTTGCTAAATCATGAAGAAGTTTCTTTTTTATCTAAAACCCAACTGATTTGATTTTTTCCACAGCCGAATACTTAACATTTTAAGGATTATGATTGTCTGTTCATTCCTAAAGCAAAATTGCAAAATTCCTAAAACAATTCGGGTTTATTTCATAATACCAGGATCAACATTATATTTTTTCGCCAGTTTTAGAGACCAGTTTGTTCGGAATGGAATTTACTTAAATCATTTCTGGGATCCTATACTGAGTGCTTCAAACTTCAAGTAGTCGTGAAGTAAAGTTAGTTACCTTTATCTCTTAAGATGGTACATTTGTTAGAATTGGAAACAGCACATCCGTTCCTCGATCGCAATAAAGTCATCTTAGTTATGTTTCCATCAATGGAAAGTTATAATATTTCATTATCCAAAACTCGCATTTCTAAATTTGTCAGGAAATTACAGTGAAGAGTCTTGGATCTAAGTTTTTTTCTTTAACTCCTTTGTTTCGTACTTTTCTCGTGTTGCCAAATTTAGAATTCCAAATAAATGATTGAAATGCAAAGCAAGGAAAGTCTGGCAACCTGCCAGATCCGGAGGAATTACCGCTCATTAACCTCAATAACTCTACACAGAAAACACAAAAGGAAATTCTTTCTTTTATTCCTCTACCAACGATTAGGTTCGTTATCTGTATTTGTTGGTAAGTGCAATAATATTTCTTTGGAAAAAATCCGCTTTGTTAAACTTTTTTACTGTAAAAAACTTAGTCAGTTTTTTATGAAAGAGTGCATTAATATTAGCCTCAAAAAATACTTTTAAGCAGAAATGTCCATCAGTTTGTGTTTTACAATATTAATGGATAGAAAAAAAGGGAACGTGGGGCAATGGTAAAATATTTCCGCAGTTTGCAGAGCTAACTATCTAGCAATAGTTTAACTAAGTTTCTAGACATATAGTTAATTCCTGTCAAAAAAATAAACAACTCCAACGGTCAACGACAAAAATATTAAAATAATTTTCAAAATTAGATACCTTTATTGTAATATTCGTGAGTTTTCAAAAAAGATTTCTCGTCATTACAAAATGAAAAAATATTTGAAATTATCATTTTAGCTATTAATTGAGATCTATTGTTGTTGTTTCAAATACCACTCGGGTATCTGATCCCGAGTTGAGGAAATCTACTCGATTTAACCCATTAATGCCTAGCGTCCCTTTTTAGGGACGGTCCAAAAAAGGGTCTGAATTTCCCCAAAATGAACATTTCAACCAAATAATAGTGTTCAATTAGTACCTTGGTATTGTTTCAATTCGTTATTAACAGATTGCAGCACATAACCATTGTAAAGTGTGCTCTGTAGCAGTTTTAATATGATCTTTATCAAAAATGACATCGTTCACAATCTCAAGAAAAAAGCTAAGTTTTCAAAGTTATTCCCAGCTTCCCAGTTTATGTTAATTGCTGATTTTATTTCTTCTTATAAAATGTCTTTTTAAATATTATATCGTAGGCAGAAAAAAAAATTAGTAAAAAAAGTATTTACCCTCTGGGTCTATCGTAACTTTTAAGGGACGATTTTTCTTTCCTTAATAAAAAAATTATTTTTTACATGATATTTTTTTAATTATTTTTCCTGTCCATTAAACACTATTTGTAACCAGTATACAAAATATCTTTGGAAAAAAAAGTCAGGCATTAATGGGTTAAGGCAGGATAGGTATGTGGCTTTCGTTTTCACGAGCACCGCTAAAGGCTTGGTTTCCTAGAATCGTCGCCGACGCCGGGCGCGACACACGCTGGAATCAGAATCAGTTTGATTGGAGCGTGGCGTGAAGCGACGTCAATCTGCGGCTCAGGCGCATGCGCAGAAGAAGGCGGCGATCGTTGCCTCGCCAGAGATCGACGATTTCACTCCTAGGAAACCAGGGCTTAAGGTAGAAAGACCGTTTTAGCTCAACGCACATGCCATAAGGACCCGTTTATAGGGAAGGCATCCATTCATAACACTTTTACACACAGAACGGACAATGACAGAAGCGAGAGAAAGTACGTCCATTCCCAAGCCGGGATTCGCACCCGGGGGCCACCGCATTACGGTCAGAAGTCTCTGACCACTAGACAAGGCGGCCGACATCGATTGATGTCTACTGCATTCCTTATTTAGCTTATACTAGGCATGTGCAATGAGTTACCGCCCATGAGCCAGGGCTGAGGCAAATGCACCCACAGCTCGATCATAGCATCCTAAGACTGCAGTTTCGCCCTTATTATGGGCTCCTCAGTTAGGAATAGCGAGCCTCCGGCTCGATCATTTGCTATTAATAACTGAGGAGCCCATAATAAGGGCGAAACTGCAGTCTTAGGATGCTATGATCGAGCTGTGGGTGCATTTGCTATACTAGGCATGTTTTGGTTTTAAGTGCTCAAGTGTTTCAAGTGTATGCAATTTGTCAAGTGCACACGGAGCAAAATGAAATAGTTCGTTTCGTTTACTTATGCATTCATTTACTAAATCATGTAGCTACGTATTTCTTTATTTACTTAATTATTCACTCTTTTACTTATTAATTTACTTATTTCTTCTTTAATTCGTTTATTTTATCATTCATTCTCTATTTTATGCACTCATATTTTTCTCTCATATATAATCATTACTTCATTCATTTGTTTATTTAGTCATTCATTTATTTTTCATTAATAATTCATTTATTCATTTATTTACGCATTCATTTGAAGAAAATTAGTGTAATTCATTAAATAGATACACACTACATATCAAATAAATGCAAAAATATTATATTTTTAACTTCACCTCATGGTTTTTTGAGGTGAAAAATTTCCACTTTTTTTTTAAGGTGCAAAATAACTGCCAAAAATTAAAACTGATATTTCAACGGCAGCTGTATTGCAAACTCCTCTTTATTACTCCTTCTTAATGAACACCGATTTTTAGAACAAATTTCCAATCTGTTCCTTTTCAAACTAGTTATCTTAACTATTTCTCTTTGCCCCACATTCTCCTACTATTTAACACTGTAAAAAATGAATTTTGTTTTTACAGTATAATGCAGCTAATTTTATCGCAATAAACTGAAAAAATTGCTAATTTTACAATAATGAACTGTAAAATTGCTAATATTACAGTAGTAAACTGTAAAATTGCTAGTTTACAGTAATAAGCTGTAAAATTGCTAATTTTACAGTTTATTACTGTGCGTTTTGCAGTTTTAAACTGGAACCTCTGTTACCAGTATTCTACTTTTGTCTTACAGTATAATACAGCAAAATTTTACGGCAATAAACTGTAAAATTTCTAACCTTGCAGTAAGAAACTAAAACTGCTAGTTTTACAGTTTATTACTGTGCATTTTACAGTTTTAATTTGGAACGTCGGCTGCCAGTATTATACTGCAAAAACAACAGTTCATTTTTTGCAATGAATCACTTCATTGGTTTTAAACCAAGAAGAAGGAATAAATGTAATATATTGTAACTGCCTCAGAAAGGTTAACCCTCGCGGGTTCCTTGGCGTCATATGTGACCCCAATGCAATTTCTGTTTAATATATCTTGTTAATCAACCATTTGTTTTTAATGGAATTTTGTGGCTTTTATTCTTCCAGTTTTCTATTCAAAATAATGCTATTATTGTGTTTTATTTTTCCCGAATTGCATTTTTTGCACACAAGACCCTTGGGTCACTTCCCCAGAATGCCAAAAAAAGAGGACGTTGCAACTTTTGTCCAAGAGAACTGGACAGAAAATGCATCGAAAAATGTCATAAGTGTTTGAAATTCACTTGCAAAAAATCATGTTTTTTCAGGTCTGTAACAATTGTAAATAAATCTACAGTTTATTGTAAGTTCTGCTCTAAAATTTAAATTTTTAATGCATAAACTAAATTTTACTTTGATTGTGTCTTTTTATTTTTATTTTTTTAGCATTAAAAAGTGTGTGAACTTAAATAATGCATGTAACATTCAATAATCATAATAAATTAATTAAAGGAAGCATTGGGGTCGTTTATGACCCCAAGGGTCTTGAGTGTAACTGAAATGGGAGGGACCCACGAGGGTTAAAAGAAAAAAGAGCTATAATTCATATCCTACCTGTGAAGTAATCAATTGGTCCCCAGTAAATTGTGACAACGCCTCTCCTAAGGAACTAGCCCCAATCGTTTTCAAAGATTTGGTGGGTGCGGCTCTAACCAAAGCCATGCTCGATAAGATAGAGGATAAGCTATGTGCTCAATTATTTATTTCATTAGATAGAGAAATCAGAGAAGAGAACAAAATATGTTCGATAGAAAAATCTTGCTCTTCTTTTGTGGGGGGTCGTGTTCTTAAGGAGTACTTCCTTGCATTTACGGGAATGCACTATCCTTTGAGAGGTGGGGGAGAGTACCTTTGCTGAAAATATAACTGATTTGCACATGCTAGAGCTTTATGAAAATCTATTCGCTCATAAAGCAGTTTTTAAAAATTTCTTTTCCCAAACTGACGGATTATTTAATATACATGATATTTTACAACAAATTCTACGGAAACCTTGGCTGCTAGAAATTACTGTTTCCATCAGTGAATTTTCCAGGAAATGTACAATGCGTTGTTTTTGCTCAATGAGAAACCATTTTATCAATACAAGGCTGCAACTTAACTTTATAAAATATTAACGACTAAATTTTCAAACAAGAACAACGAAGAAAACGGAGCTTCCCTTTTGACACCAGAAAAACAAATTGATTTAAAACGCATTACCAGTTTAATTGATGTTAAGTTTAAAAGAGTAAGAGTGGCCACAATTTCATGTTTGTAACAATTTGTAAAAATATGGCAATGTAACTACTAAATGTGCGCACATGTATAAAAACCTAACATGTCACATCTAGTTGTTCGATAAATAAATTTGAAGTTTGAGTGCATATATCAAGAGACATTATTTCCTTTGCTTATACATACTTTCTGGTAAACCAGGGAGTTCAGAAGTGTTAAAAGTATACCTGCAAAATAAGCTATGAACGATTTCTAAATCGATCAAACAAAGAATAAATTTTTAAAAAGCAGAAATTTCGGTGAAATTTTCGGTTGCTCTATCACTTGTTATGTTTGACTTCCAATCCTTCACCTTTCCTAGTTCAAATTTTTAATTAAATTTCACTTTACACGGTTTTGTCAAGCGCGTTTTGACTTGAAAAGCATTTATGAGCTGTATCCTGCCCAAAGATGATTTATCTTTCACAGCGTATTTCCGAAGAAAAAAAATCCCTCAAATGGCTCATTTTGTGCAAACGATCGGAAACTAAACGGAACAAAAATGGAAAATATCTACCCAGGAAACGGAAGTCGAAAGATTCTTTCTATGAAATAAGGAATAACTACAAATGATGACTTAGCACGACAACTGAGCGATTCTTGTTGGCAAGCGCCGAAGTTAAATCGATCATTCCAACCATCGGTTTTCTGTTTGCGTTTCCCAAAAATTTAACATTGCTGCGAAAACGAGTCCTTACCATAAGAACTTTTTCCAATACTGTTTTTAAATCGTGAGTTTCACGCATTGAAAAACTAAAACTTTTCTCGTTTTTTCACTCCTTATTTTTCTAAAACATTACTGAGGATTCAGAGCTTCATATGCTTTTTTTTTCTTTCAATTGGGAATGCTGTCTATGGATGATGTCCAGGGACGGATACAAAGGAGGAGCGATCGCCCCCTCCCTGGAGGGATTCCTTATTGGTAAATTTTCTAAACTGAAGTTCAAAAAAAGCATTTTTGACCATCTTTGGTACTAGCAGAAGGGAGGTTAAGGGCCATGCTCCACATCAGTGTAAAACGCGACGGAAACTGAAGGCAGAAACCGAAAATCCGGGTACTTTCCATAGAAACACCATTGAATCCATTTTACGCTTCTGCCTCATTTTTCTGCTTTACGTCGATGTAGAGCATGGCCCTTAGGCTCTCTTACGGATACGCTTCGCAGTTTAAGTCCAAAACTTACGTGGTCAAAATTGTTAACACAGATGTGTAATGAAGGACACGTAACAAAATCGATCGCCCCTCCCTTGAAACATTTCTAGATCCTCCCTTGATAATGTCACACTTTTTTCAACATTTTGACCCCTTCCTGTTTGTTTCACAGTGGGCCGTGGTGGCCCGATCGGTAAGGCATCGGATTCGTGTCCGGAGGGACCCGGGTTCGATCCCAGCCGATCAAAGATCCACCATCTTGATTAATGGTGGCTGGGAGGCGTTAAAAATGTCGTGGTCACAAAGTCCTCCAAGTGAAACGATACCTCTGGGGGTGCCAGAACCTAGGGTTTGCTCGACCCTAGGTTCTGGTTCAAAATTAAGAACAGAGCGCCCTTCAGGGCACTATCCCGGTTAAACCACGAAGCTGTGCTTGGTACGGGGGACCCTGGAGGTGTGAAATGAAATGTTTGTTTCACAAGTGCCACACTTCGCTTTGCCTTTTTACCGCCCAGCACCGACTCCATGATGTCTTCAAGCACCCCCTCCCCCTCCAATAAAATTAGGTTTGGTCTTTTTTTTTTTTTTTTTTGCTTTG
>JAXGGA010011208.1:0-43366 GCA_038373865.1 Uloborus plumipes
ATTTCATCCCCTCCCCCAGCACCAATCTTCAATTTTGAAGAGAGGAAATAAATGGGTCGCCCCAAGATCATAGCAAACAGAAAAATAGCACTGTTTCTCCTTTTTCTCATAATGTTTTCCCATTATTTTCACACAAAACTGAAAAGAAATCAAAGTGTCACGTTATATGTCAGTCCTCATCACTGCCTTTCCTTTTTAGCCTACTTTCCCGTTAAAAATAAAAGAGACGAAAAAAGCATTAAAATTGGCTTAATGCATCTAAAAAATGTCGCCAAGTCCAAAAAATATCGCCAAGTTCAAAAAATATCGCCAAGTCCAAAAAATATCGCCAAGTAAAAAAAAGTCAAAAAGAAACAAAAAAATGAAATAAATATCGAAAAATTAAAAATTTGAAAGTAGGGTATTGAGATGGGGAATTTGTGTGTCGGTCGGTCTGTCGGTCGGTCGGTCTGTCGGTCGGTCTGTCGGTCTGTCTGTCCCCCCCTAATAACTTTTGAATGAACATTCCGATTTGGACAAACTTTTTTTTGTTGGAAAGATCTCGGCGAGTACAGCTCATTCCCGTATTTGATTTTTCGATTTGAACAATTTTTGGTTCAACTTTGAGCCGTTCAAACAACCGGTCCCGCGATACTAACTTTTGAATGAACAGTCCGATTTGAACAAACTTTTTTTTGTTCGAAAGGTCTTTTCAAGGAAATATCGCCAAGCTCAAAAAATATCGCCAAGCCCAAAAATATCGCCGAGTCCAAAAAATATCGCCCAGCCCAAAAAATATCGCCAAGCCCAAAAAATATCGCCAAGTCCCAAAAATATCGCCAAGTCCAAAAAATATCGCCAAGCCCAAAAAATATCGCCAAGCCCAAAAAATATCGCCAAGTCCAAAAAATATCGCCAAGCCCAAAAAATATCGCCAAGTCCAAAAAATATCGCCAAGCCCAAAAAATATCGCCAAGCCCAAAAAATATCGCCAAGTCCAAAAAATATCGCCAAGCCCAAAAAATATCGCCAAACCCAAAAAATATCGCCCAAAATATCGCTAAGCCCAAAAAATATCGCCAAGCCCAAAAAATATCGCCAAGCCCAAAAAATATCGCCAAACCCAAAAAATATCGCCAAACCCAAAAAATATCGCCAAGTCCAAAAAATATCGCCAAGTCCAAAAAATATCGCCAAGTCAAAAATATCGCCAAGCCCAAAAAATATCGCCAAACCCAAAAAATATCGCCAAGCCCAAAAAATATCGCCAAGCCCAAAAAATATCGCCAAACCCAAAAAATATCGCCAAGCCCAAAAAATATCGCCAAGCCCAAAAAATATCGCCAAGCCCAAAAAATATCGCCAAGCCCAAAAAATATCGCCAAGTTCAAAAAATATCGCCAAGCCCAAAAAATATCGCCAAACCCAAAAAATATCGCCAAGCCCAAAAAATATCGCCAAGCCCAAAAAATATCGCCAAGCCCAAAAAATATCGCCAAGCCCAAAAAATATCGCCAAGCCCAAAAAATATCGCCAAGCCCAAAAAATATCGCCAAGTTCAAAAAATATCGCCAAGCCCAAAAAATATCGCCAAACCCAAAAAATATCGCCAAGCCCAAAAAATATCGCCAAACCCAAAAAATATCGCCAAACCCAAAAAATATCGCCAAACCCAAAAAATATCACCAAGCCCAAAAAATATCGCCAAGCCCAAAAAATATCGCCAAACCCAAAAAATATCGCCAAGCCCAAAAAATATCGCCAAGCCCAAAAAATATCGCCAAGCCCAAAAAATATCGCCAAGTTCAAAAAATATCGCCAAGCCCAAAAAATATCGCCAAGCCCAAAAAATATCGCCAAGTCCAAAAAATAATGAAAAAATGACTGACTGGGCAGACGATTTTTTGTTTATTTATTTATTTGTTTTGTTTAATTTATTACTATTGTTTTTTTTTTTTTTTTTTTGGCAGACGATTTTTTTGTTAACAAAAATTTTTCATTCACGAGAGCATTTTATTCTTTATTTATATTTATTAACTGGCAACGGATTAAAAATGAAATTCGAGACATTTTGTAACGATTTTTTTTCTTTCTTTGATTAAATGTGTTTTGATGTTCTTTGTTCTTTTATTTATTTATTTATTTTTCTTTTGAAAACGGTTGTGGAATTTTTCTACGGAAGAACTATGACAGTTACGTTCTTTAAATGGTGCGACAAAACTTTATTTACTCGTTTATTTACTTTTTACGTGTCTACTTCATCTGATGAGAGGGGTATATTTTGCTTTTAGAAATCAGCTTTAAGTGCTATAAAGGTATGTTTGACATAATTTTCAGTTTCAGATAATTAATAGAATATTGATCAGATGCTAGAATGCCGATATCGATGTACGGGAAAGTAGGCTCGTTTAGTTCTTGACAGAACTTCTTGTTCTTATTGGACAAAGCTCATGAGCTAATAGGAAAGTAACAAACAGAACAAACTGAAACACTACCAGACATCAGTAGAGACTAAGGCTTTGAAATGGGGTTAGGCGGGATGATAAAAAAAATAAAATTTTGGAGCGCTAAGGTAGGGTAAGGGGGGTGGGAGTAATCTGTAAAGAAGTTAAACAACATGAGAGGGTTATGATCAAAAAAGCAGTGTTTGATTAATATATGTATATAGATATGTCTTGCTGCATTACTTTCCTTTACAGCAAAATGAAAAATAACACAAACAATTAAAACTAGCTGTCGTGGCCGTCACGAAACTTTCTTCTATATCTATCTTATGAATTCCGGTTACAAAATAAAATACGTACTCGCCAGAATAATTGGAGACAGCAGCTCCAATTTCCCAATTATCGTAATAACCCGGCAAATGCAGAATCAATGAGCGAAATTGGAAATCATTGCAAAAGCCTTGTTTAGATTAATTGCAAACATTTTATTTTTAGTAAAAAGAAATTGGCAATAGTTAAAAATTTCAAATCATTGAAAGTTTTCAGCTGTTTTGATAATTAAATAGCGTGAAAGCGATTTTTTAATGAATTAATTTTTCGCATTGTTGACTAAGCGCAAAAATCACCCCACCCTCCCCCTGGGGCGATTGGCGCCAAAATTTAATCGATGCTTGCTTCCAGAATGAGTTAGTGTTATTCCAAATTTCATTCAAATCGCAGCAATATTTCCCGAGATACAGTAGGTGCAATGACAAAATAAGCACTTTTGATTGCTCCACCCCCCTTTGAGATATTGACACACAAATTGAATCAGCTTTTGTACTCAATAGGGTCTACCTATGAACCTATTTTCGTTTGATTCTGCCGGTTACTTTCTGAGATATAGCAGTCACCCCCACGCAGAACACGTGCGATTGCTCCACCCCCCTTCGAGATATTGACAAACAAATCAAATCAACACCTGTACTCAGTAGGGTCTACCTATGGACCAATTTTCGTTTGATTCCGCCGGTAACTTCCTGAGATATAGCAGTCACCCCCGCGCAGAACACGTGCGATTGCTCCACCCCCCTTCGAGATATTGACAAACAAATTGAATCAGCTCCTGTACTCAGTAGGGTCTACCTACAAACCAATTTTCGTTTGATTCCGCCGATTACTTCTTGAGATATAGCAATCACCCCCGCGCAGAACACGTGCGATTGCTCCACCCCCCTTCAAGATATTGACAAACAAATTGAATCAGCACCTGTACTCAGTAGGGTCTACCTATGGACCAATTTTCGTTTGATTCCGCCTTTTACTTCCTGAGATATAGCAATCACCCCCGCGCAGAGCACGTGCGATTGCTCCACCCCCCTTGGAGGAATTCGCTAAACAAAGTCAGGTGCACCAGTTCACATGGTGGTACATATGTGCAAAAATTTTTGTTCGATTTCATGCAGTAGTTTTTGCTCTAGCGCGGCCACAAAAACTGGTCACACACATACAGACTCACACACAGACAGACAGACACACAGACAGACACACAGACAGACATTTTCCAAAAATGGTCGAAATGGACTCAGCGCACCTCAAAACGTGCAAATCCGTCAAAATTCGACATTCGAAAATTTTCACGAAACCAATACTTTCTTCTATATATTAGATATAGAAGAAAGTAAAAATTAAATAACAGCTGCACACTAGATAATGTGGAAAGATAGTTATGGGGACATAGACATATGATCTGATATTTTGATTTATTTTCAGTTTTTTGCGTAAAGAACAGAAAAAACGATGAGAACAAGGAGAAACAGTGCTATTTTGCTGTATGCTATGATCTTGGGGCGACCTATTTATTTTCTCCCTTCAAAATTGAAGATTGGTGCTGGGGTAGAAGATGAAATGAATCATAAAGTTAAATTTCAGATACTGAATGGAAGTACACTTTAAAGTTCGGATCGAAAAAGAAACACTTCGTCTGAAAAACAATATATATACCTAGGGTGAAAATAATCCTCAACTCAATCCCCAGGTTGGACGTCATATTAGTATAGTGTGAATAGTATATTTGGGTGGGGAGGGGGATACTTCGTCTAGTTATAAGGAAACCCATTTACCCAATTTAAATAAGTTTACTATTCATTTTGTATCAAAGAGTTTTTGTTTTTTTTTAAACATTTTGAACAGCTTTGAATACAAAAAGAGTGGTTGTGCGGGGAAGGAAGGGGGGAGGGGGTGAACCTGACAAATCTATAAGCTCATGCCAGCTCACTTTAAACATATTCATGTTTGTTTACTACTTTTTAGACCATCACAAGCAAGAGAACTTAATATTTAAATAAATAGAATCTAAAAAATATCCTTTTTTTTCCTATACAGTTTTATTCAAAAATTCAAAAAAATATGATCCCATTGAGATCCCAATCTAAAAATTTGTACACACATAGATAAAATACACAAGAATTTTTGAGAATTTTTTGAAAAAAATTCATTATATGTTTTTTGAGAAATTTAAATTTGAAATTTAAATTTCATTTTTTGAAAAAGAAATTTTTTATCAAATTAGTCATGTTGCATATCAGATTAAGCTGCAACTAACGTACTTTAAAATGCCATTTACCAAATTGTTCTATCTATATTTGGTGCCAAGTTATGGTCCCTTTCATGTTCCCTTATCCATGGAAAAACGAGGGTTTTTCAAGTCTCATAAATGAAAAAATAATAGAGATAAAAATCCAAAAATTGAGACTTTTGATTACCTCAAGGGGTACAATTAATGAGCCAAATGTGAAAGAAATACAAAAATGTAAGGTAAAATTTTTCTCAGATTTTGGATCACTTGACGTGGAATGACCCCTTTGCTATTTTAACGAATTCCCACTAATAAGGTTAATTAGCATCTTATGTTTAACATCTTATGTATAACATTTTCCCTAGAATGTGTTAATCCTGCTTGTGCATTATGTAATGAAATGTAATAGTAATGTACAATAAAACCTCAATATCTTGAAAACCGAAAGTGATTTGACCTGATTTTGTTTGATGGATCCCTTATTTAAGTTAAAGCTAGAAATGCCCTAAATCTTAGATAATTTTACGAAATTGCGGATATTTTGTTTTGAAAAGAAATTTGACGTATCAATGTTTTGAGTTAATGTTTTGAGTTGAAATGTGAATTGTCAAGTTAAAAAAAATTGTTCCTGATATCAAGGCACACAGCCATGGCTGCCACACTTCCATCTGACGGACGGAATTCCGTATTCTGTAAAATGTCGTATCATTTGGAAATTTGTTTTGGGAAAAAATGAAATGAAGCTTTAAAAAATATCTCATTTAGATTTTTCAAAAAAAAAAAAAACAAGCAACTGCTTAATAACTTTCTCTCTAGTTGCACCTTGAAAACTAGTAATTCAATTATTTCAATCATAGCTACATTAATCCAGAAAATTATTTTAAAGCTGTTTTTTCCAGTGTTATTTTTTAGCGAAGAATCTCTTACCAGAAACTTTTTATTGTCAAGAATCTTTTAGCGTGAATTCGAAGCTTTTTTTTCTTCAGTAACTAATACAGTAATTTTTTTCGTTATCGCGTTTTCTTCCAAAAAATCTTTTCGAAAAAACTATTCTGAAAGTTTAGATTTTACTTAATTTTGCGATTTGGTTTTATTATATAGTTAATTACAACATAAAAATGCAACATATTTGTGCATTAAACTACAAACATATTACTCGCTAACATGTTTGTGTAGCAAAATGATGCCAAGTGCTTTTCAGTCTTTGTTAATTTTTAGAGTAGCACCCATGCACACAGCATTTTGTTATTATCCAGAGCAATATGGTAAATATCGAAAAGATAATGGGACTTGAGTTTATAAATTGTGTTGAAATTAAACGATTAAGATATCAAATGTTAATGAAGCTTTATTTTTTATCAATTTTTTTTTTTTTTTTTTTACATTAAGGTTACATTTTAAAACATAATTAATCCATCTTTCTTAACTTTCAGGAGAACATTAGGAAGCAGGAGAAGGGGACCAGCCTAGGTCGCAGTTCCGAGAACTCGTTAAGGGGGAGGGTTGCCAGGAGTCTCTGACCTACCTCTCCTTCTATGTACCTTGTGTAAAACTTGCTTGAATTCAGAGCCACATTTTACACCTAGATCGGGTATTCCTCCATTTCGGGGTACCTCCCATATTCATATGTAATAGATTTTTTCCATTTCTGTATTTACACTACTCTTTGTAATTACTCTTGTGTACTTATGGCAATAAAATATTTTTTTGTTTAATTATAGTATTTTTTGTAACATCCATAGATCCAAGAGATACATATTTTCAACTTTTGCCTAAGCGTGTTTCAATTAACGTGAAAGTTCAACTATACTGCCTAGGCATATTTTCTCACTTAAATTTTTGATTTTATTAATCTAAAAGACAGTTTAAAAATAGTTATTTTTTTAGCAAGTTTCTTCTGTACAACATGTTTCAGACATAAAAATTAAATTGTACAAACTTTTAGGGGTGTTAGAGGGGCCATAAGAAGCAAGAATCGCACAGGAAAATAAGGTAGCAGACGCAACGCTAACGCGCTACGTACACCCAAACTATAAAAGTTTGTGAGAATGGCTTGTTTTGCGTCACTCGGTTATTGTGTAATTTCGGGGGCATGTAAGACTGGCAGGCAGCATAATGTCAACAACCCCTTTAAACCTATCTTAAAAACTGAGAAATTGGGAAAAATCTTCGTTGTGTATTAAATTTGCTTTTTTTTTTTTTTGCATCCACCTGTTTCTGGTTCGTACACTGCAAAAAAAAAATCCATCAAACTTACGGGGAAAAAAAAAATCCGTCAAATTTACGGAAAAAAACTGGCAGCCTAGGCTGCCAGTTTTTTTCCGTTTATTTCACAGAAATCTTCCGTAATTTTTTAACAGACTCTCCATTTTTTAACGGAATATCTCTGTAATTGCAACAGTTTTTAACCGTTTTTTTAACAGATTTTCTCCGTAAAGTGATGAAATCAACCTGTTATAAATACGGTTAAAAACTGTTGCAATTACAGAGATATTCCGTTAAAAAACGGAGAGTCTGTTAAAAAATTACGGAAGATTTCTGTTAAATAAACGGAAAAAAACTGGCAGCCAGGCTGCCAGTTTTTTTCCGTAAATTTGACGGATTTTTTTTTACAGTGTAGAAGCTTCTAGCTTGGTATGTAGGCTCTAAAGATGGTCTAGTTGTGCACCTTCCCTTGTGGTTGCATTCGAATGCCCCCAAGCGGGTGTTTTTCCCCTTTTTGGGGGTAAATCACTGTTAATTTCAATGCAGATGAATTGGCACGACCACTTGGCGATACATCGCCAAGCTTTTGGTCGCCAAGTGTTTGACGCCTACTTGGCGACATGTCGAAAAGTTGGCGACAAACACTTCGCGAAAAAAATTTTTTTTTTTGAATTTGGGTTCAATTTGGCGCTATTGGCGATATTTTGCGAAAAATTCACTGAATGATGTTAAAATCGGCGATATTTAGAAAATGAAACATTGTAAAACATTTGTTTTGCATTGTTTCGTGGCAAACTATGGGTGTAAATGATCGAATTGCTATCTTGCTCACTCCTAGCACTATTTTAACACTAAGGCATCTACAAAGAAATTTACACGTAAAAGGAAGTAGTGTGGGACCCATACCAGATTTTTTTTTCGCGATCACAATACTTCCTTTACTACGTAAAAGGAAGTAATTAGTCTACTAATCTTTATTTCAAGCGCAATGGAAAAAAAAGAAATATTTTTATTGTTTGATGGTGAAATACGAATAGAAAGTTGCAGCTTAAACTACATCGAATTTAGTGCATGGGGTATATCAGTACCTCATTTCATTTCACACCTCCAGGGTCCCCCGTACCTACCACAGCTTCGTGGTTTAACCGGGATAGGGCCCTGAAGAGAGCTCTGTTCTTAATTTTGAACCAGAACCTAGGGTCGAGCAAACCCTAGGCCCAGCACCCCCAGAGGTATCGTTTCACTTGGAGGACTTTGTGACCACGACATTTTTAACGCCTCCCAGCCACCACTAATCAAGACGGTGGATCTTTGATCGGCTGGGATCGAACCCGGGTCGCTCCGGACACGAGTCCGATGCCTTACCGATCGGGCCAACACGGCCCATATATCCGTACCTCAGAACCAGACTGACGCAAGTCATTTTTCGTAACTTTTCAGGACAGAGCCAAAACGTTGTCTGATGCATGCAAAGGTTGAGACTCGGGCTCTTTTTATTCTGGTAAATAAGTGTGAAGGAATTTCTTTGATAGAATAATGTTCTCTTGGTCAGAGTAAGTTTCTTCATACAATAAAGTTTTTAATTAAGCGAAAATTATCGTTTTTGGATGAACGCTAGTCTGGCTCTTAAGTACGGATGTGTCAGTTTTGTTTAGTGATCAAGGCAGAGTCCTGTTTTAAACGGCTCAAAAAATCGATTTTTATGCCTTAAATGTAGTCGGTATCGATCTAAGGCAGGGATTCAAGTGAAACAGGCGATCGCAAATTACAATCGCGACTGGAAATGAATTACATTAGAACGTTTCTTGATAAAAACATCGTGACGTCAGCGTGACGTTTGCCTATGAAAAACGAGCTAGATAAAACGTCACAGCCTACTTGGCGAATAAGAGGAGACCGCTGAGTGCTTGTGAGCTCGTATTGGCTCCACCCGTAGTGACGTCATGCCAATTTAAGTTGATGATAATGTAATTTACTTCCAGTAGCGATTGCAATTCGAAGCGATCGCAGTGCTATTTCACTTGAATCCCTGCCTAAGAATGTGTAGGCAATGTTATGTAGGCTAATTTGAAATAATCCCAGAGATACAGCTCTCTGAACGCAGTGAGGTACCGAGCAGGTATACGAGCGCTTGTGCAGTTGCTCCCTACCCTCGATCGAATAACTCCAAACTATGTACCTGAAAACGTTCGACTGTGGTTCCAAACAATAATTTGTTTTCATGAACTTGCTATTTTTTAAAAACTGAATTCGTGCCCGTTTTCTCGAGTTTTCGTTTTTAGGATTTTTCCGAATTGGCTGAAAAAAAAAAAAAAAAAAAAAAAAAAAAAACTAGACGACCAATCAAACAAACTAAGGCATCTTAGCTTCAGTATCGTTTTCTTTTCTACTTGAACTAAAAGCATTCTCGAAAAAAAAAACCCCTAATAGTTGTTTTAGCAAGTTGAAATAATTTTCTTTTTTTTTACACAAAGCACTTTTTTTTTCAAACATGAGAAAACATTCAAATTTCATTTTTTAAAGAAATTTTCATTTCATATAGAAGAAAAATTTATAAACATTAAAATGGTGGTTTTTCTTTTTTTTTTTTCAAATGAAAATGACGAGCTCCATCTTTCCCGCCGATTGAAAACAGCAGCTACACGAATGTGCATAAAAATCGGTTGTATGTGAATATTATTCTCTAAAAAAATTTTTTTTTCCGTTCAGAACAGGAAATAAAATAATCTAAAAAATTCTAAACTTTTTTTTTAATCCTAAAAAAAAAAGAAAAATTACCTTCTAAAGTCTTCTGCAGCAGAAACCCGCCTTAAAAAAAGAAGAAACTTTATCTGAGAAACATAACTTTTTTTTCTGCGTTGTCAAATGTTTCGCATTAATGCTATTTTTAGGAGACAAATGAAAAGCGCGATATTACCGATTGAGCGATATAATGAGGAGTTGCTGTATCATAAAAATGAGTTTCACTCCCCTTATGATCCAAGGTATTCTTAAAAATGTTTTCCTGAATCGAAAAATCGAACTTCTCTCAACGATCAATCAATCAGTCAGTCAGAGCAGGGAGGGGGGTCAGCGTCTTTTACGAGCAGCGGAGAGACTTATAGCTGTGGCACCAACTGTTGCTCGGTGGAGAGCTATTTCCCGAAGCCATCCTCCAATTATCCAAACTTCCTCAGAGTCCTATCGCAGCGCCATAAAACCTCCGGGTTATGGCTGGGAAAGAGCGAGTTCGAGTAGCCGACATTTTGGCCAACGGTTTGTTTTCTGGGGAACTTCATGGAATAATATACTCTTTGAGCTTAAATAGAAATAATGTGTGTGTGTGTGTGTGTGTGTGTGTGTGCACATTTTAATTAACGAAACAAAATGTTTTTTTTTTTTTGAGAGGGAATAGAAATTTACAAACACTCAAAAAGCTTTTTTTTTTTAAGCATTATAGCACGAGCGCATCCGTGCGAGTACAGGAAGCTCATTAAATAAATACGTAAAATATGGAACGTGAGGAAAACTGCATAGTAAGCCGAAAAATAGAGAATTGGCATTTTCAGCCAAAAATACATAAGAAACACATATTTTCATCTACAATTCTACAAGGTTTTTTCCATGTTGTACATTGAACCGGGAATATATAATAAGTTGGGGTACTACCCTCCACCTAAGAGGAAACACTTATGAAAACTGCTGTGTTTAATGAAAAATGGAAAATAATACCTAATACTTTTCTTAAAGAAGGTCTAGATGCTGTGTTTAATCGATCAACAGTAATAAATGCGAAATAAATTACTTGCTATCAAGAAACGAAATTGCCACTTCGAGACATATTACCCTGACAGCCACCCAATTCGCCCCACCCCCCGGGATTCAATGCCCCACTTAAAATAACAATTTAAAACTTATTATAATTGAGAAAAGTGGTAGTAGTTAGTTAAATTAATGCAAATCATTATATTAGGAAGCAACAAAAAAAAATGAATAAATAAATAAATAAAAAAAATAAAATAAGAAAAAACATTAAAATTAACTTTAAAAAAAAGGGAAAAAAAAGATTTTACATGGTTTTGTCTTATATTTTCGGCGTTTTGTACTAGTAATTGCAATAATCGGTAGAAAACAGTAAAAAATTACGGTACGTTACACTAGACATTTCTTTGCATACCAGTGCCTCTGAAAAAAATCTTTCCAGTCCACTGTGTTTTGGCACTAGGGCGTTTACCAGGCAGGACATGTAAACCTTACTAAATAGAGAACAACTGTGTGCAGGTACGAAACTGATTTTGTACACGACAGGTGAGTTTCACTGTCTAAAACTGTCCGAAAGTCTTAAACTGTCCAAAAATGTACTAAATCTAAGGAGATTTAATACAATCAATATGTATGTACTGCAATATTAGTAATGCATAAATACAAATATTAATTATTTCTAAAGAATAAATATTTGATAATATTTTTGTCTAAAAATTAACATTAAAATTGAAAAAAGTAATACTAATATTTTAAGTAAAAAGTTAATTGCCTTTGCATGTAAAATATTTAGGAGGAAAAATAGCTTAACTTTTTTTTAAAGATTCTTGTCTGATATTGTTTTACATGATGTTTAATTTTGTGCCGTCAAGTATCAATTGATTAGATATAATCCATTTAGAAATGACACAAAAAAAAAAAAATCATCTTTGTCAGAAGAAGGAGAAAATGACGTGTCCCAGTTTCAAATCGCTAGAATTTTAAATGTGATTTAAATTAAGCTGAAGTGTAACAATAAAATAAATGACACTGCATTGCACAAAAGATGCTTCTGACACCATTTCTGCAGATCATTACGTAAATGGAAAAAACATTTCCCCCCAAAACACTATTATTTATCCATGTCCCTAGATTTTCTATGTTTCGAATTGTCCACTCTGTTGTATGCCTTTTGGAAAAAAAATAAACAATTGCATTCAATCTGATATATTTTTCTAAAAATATAGGTAGTATAACTGCCATGATTAGCTTGCTACATTGAATTATGTAGTCAACAACCAGGGTCAACCTAATTCTTTTTTTATGATAGTTAATTTGAACTGTTGGATGTCCACTCTGTTAGAGCCCATTTCATGATGAAAAAAAAAATATTTTTCTTGAAATTGCAGACAGACTCAGCTTTAGGCTGTTTATTCCACTTTATGCTTGTTCTGTGACTCTAACTTTTCTTTGTTATTATACAGATATTTTTAAAGGCTTATTTGTCCACTCTGTTATATGTCCACTCTGATCAAAACTGATCAAAATATTTAAAATCCTTTCATAAATGAGTCATGTACTAGTTATTTGCACTTCATTATACACAAATAAATGGAAACTCAATAAAAAAATATGATTAGTTGGTAGAAATTAGTTAAATTGGTAATCTTAAGTAAAGAGTTTCAGACATGATTTGTACCATTTTCGTCGGAATGACCCATCTCTCAAAAAAAAAAAAAAAAAACAAGATGGCCGATTAAGTAAGCTTTGTTTTTAGACAAATCCCGCTTCGGGTCGTCAGCCGAGAGGAAGCGGAGAGTGTATGCATGTGTGTGTGAGTGTGTCAAAGGGGAAAAAGAAGAGTTTTTATTTACAATCCCGTTGATAGCGGAGTCGGTCGGCCATGACAGATCCATCTCTGCGCGGAGGAGAAGATGAGGAGAGGGCAAGGGATGCGACATGAATAAACATTGGCGCGATTAGGGGAGGAAAAAAGTCGTCTGCGGACCACCGGCGGGAAGGTGGAGCCTGCATCCGCCCCGTGATGGATGCCCTTCTGAGCATGAGGTGGACGAAATTTGGAAAAAAAAAACGGTTGCGCCCAGCGAATAATATGGATGCATGATATGCGCCGTAACTCAAATTCCGAGTCATTTATTTGCTGATGGCTGAATATAAATTGTTCGTTAAGTGGATTTGTGTTGTTGTTGTTGTTTTGTACCAGCTAGGCTGGCAATTTGGGGTGAGATGCTTCACTTTCCCAACTGTATCGCCATTTGGTGTGAAGTCAGACTTCCACAGTTATTAAATTACCGTTCCAAAAAAAAAAAAAATCGATTTTTTGAGTTAAGTCTGTCAAGCGTGAATGCTTCTTACGGGCCAGCTAATGTGTATTATAAAACAGAGAAGAAATAGAACTTGGATATTTTAAGTTGGTAACATTCTGATACTTACTTGAGAGATTGAAATGATATTTTTCGACTTTATGACAATATTTATGTATTTAGTTTTTCTGTCCGAGAAAATAAATTAACGAGCTTAACCCATTAATGCCTGACATTTTTTTCCCCAAAGATATTTCGTATACTGGTTACAAACAATGTTTAATGGACAGTAAAAATAATAAAAAAATATTATGCAAAAAATATTTTTTTTTATTAAGGAAAGAAAAATCGTCCCTTCAAAGTTACGATAGACCCCATAGTGTACATACTTTTTTTACTAAATTGTTTTTCTGCCTACGATATAATATTTAAAAAGACATTTTATAAGAAGAAATAAAATTAGCAATGAACAAACTGGGAAGCTGGGAATAACTTTGAAAACTTAGCTTTTTTTCTTGAGATTGTGAATGATGTGATTTTTGATAAAGATCATATTAAAACTGCTACAGAACACATTTTACAATGGTTATGTGCTGCAATCTGTTAATAAAGAATTGAAACAATACCGAGGTACTAATTGAATACTATTATTTGGTTGAAGTGCTCATTTGGGGGAAATTCAGACCCTTTTTTAGACCGTCCTTAAAAAGGGACGCTAGGCATTAATGGATTAAAGATAGATAATCCTTACTTTTTTTTGTTGTTGTTGTCTAGTGCACCTAGGTTGGCAATTTTCGGGTGCACTGCTTCAATTTTCCAACTGCAACCTCATTTGATCTAAAGTACACATCATGCCATAAGGACCCGTTTATAGGATTGGCATCATATTCACCACACAACAGACATTCATGCAAGGACAGGAAAGAAAAAGTACATTCATGCTCAAGCCGGGATTCAAACCCGGAACCCCTCCATCCGTGTCTAAATTCTCTAACCACTAGACAAGGTGTCCCGCAGTGGATTTTGGTCCAGTTGTAAATTTGGTTCGAATGGAACAACACATCCCGTTAGCGGATGGTCATAAGTGAGATTCCCTCCCATCGGGTGTCAATGGTGTAAATTGATTTCAATCAGTGGTATTAATTGCTAGTGAAATTTAATGATCTTTAAAAAGATCATTGAGTCAAATCATTTTTAACTTAAGCTCTGTAATTCCTCTTGGAAAATTTCCAAATCTGACTTAGGGCTCTTTTCCACTTGACGACACGACAACGACGAAAGTCGGACGATAATTCTGTAACGATAAGTACGGTGTCGTGTCGTCTATAGCACTGCTTTTCCACTCAAACGATATCGTTTCCCCGAAGGGGGTCATTTTCCACCGCATTTCATTTCGAAACAGCACTGTGCTCGCACGTGTATTATTACAGCTGCTCAATTTAACAGATTACGACTACTATATTTGCTTTACCTCATGAGAAAAAGAAAAAAAATTAAGAGACGGTATTGGGTGCACGATATTTTTAAAGAAAGTTACATTGTAGGCGAGTTATATACACTTTTCAAGAAATTGCGAAAAGATTTTAGGTGATTTTAAATAGTTTAACTAAATTTACAAAAAATAGTAAAAATTTAAAATCTGGACAAGGTTATTTAACGCAAGTACTTTAATCTAAAGTGTATACTATATTTTTATAGTTACGAACAATGCTCTTTGAACTTACTTGTTTCTTTCTTGTCTGTAGAAGTTTTGCCGTCATATCACTCACCTAAAAATCTAAAAACTTCTTCCCGGGCTTTTTGCCTGTGAATTTTGTTTTTGTATAAAATATTTCGCTTATCCAATAGACACGGTCACTTCTCAATTAATTCACACAAAACATACACGTCAAACTTGAATGCCATGACTATACTGTGTTGCTCATCGAAGAAAGTTCAGAATGAAAATTTAATCTTTTTTGAAGCATTAAAAATCGTCTGAGCTATAATTAATGAAACAAAGTATAGAATAAAATGATTCAAATCTTATATTGCTACATCTTTTATCAATCGTCTGCAAATTGAAGCTTATATTTTATTAATGCAGAGATGTCGAATTTAAACGCCATTGCTTTCGTTCGAAGAAAGTAAACAGATGGATGAATATCGTCCCGATTTTAAAGGCGAGACGGATGCCATCCGACACGAATGGGACGACAAACGACAGCGTTCCGTCGGAGATGGCACAATCGTCCTGGAATCGGGAGATGGAAAAGCGCATAGCATATTTTAATGCATTTTGTGTGCTCCAATGTCGGATGACGACAATCGCTTACGATTTATCGTTGCCGTGTCGGTAAGTGGAAAAGCGCCCTTATTCTCTTTTTCTTAGTTGGTACATCTTCCTTATTTTTGATTTTGAACTTGATGTATATCTCCACTTGACTATTTTTTATTTATTATAAGTCTGTTTCATACAAAATGAAAATTCAAATTTCAGTTAGTAGCCAAAGGCCAGGAGATTTTTTTAGTTTTAGTCGCAACTTTTTAAAAAAATAGTGGTAGCCTTTTATTTAGGACTTTTTTTGCTGAAAAGTATTGGCAAAGATGATTACTCTCTTGCTAACTGTATTTATATAAAATGGAGTAAAAGAAACAAAAATCAATATTGTTCCATTCATCAATACCTATACAAACTTGAAGCATGCACATAAAATATTTATTTAGTATAAAAAGTTTTAAACTCCTATAGTAAAATTAACATCGCAGTTATACGGCTAAATAGTAAATGTATATCCGAATTTTTTTCAGGGAAAAAAACTAATATAAACAGGCAACTCTCTGGTTCTCATATTTTAGCTGAACATTTTAAATAAAATTTATTTTTATAAAAATCTGACTTAATTCGCTTAAAAAATACGATTTTAGTTGAAACAAGTAAAGCTCAAGTATTTAAGTAGTATAATTTTTTTTTTATTTCATTTAACTTTCGTCTGGTATTCTCATGCCTTGTTCATTTCTGCCTATTTTAAACTCCCTTCGCAACAAAAAAAAAAAAGGGGGGGGGGGTTATAATTTGGCTCGCCTCTTTATGCGTGTATCTGTCAGTGGCAGTGTAGCGCCTGAACAGATGAACTGATTTTGATCATTCTTTTATTATTTGAAAACAGAGTTGCTAAACAGATAAGTCTCGTCTCCGCATTATATTAGTTAATAAAAATATTAATTGAAAACCTCGAAAAGCGTTTGTCATGAATTTGGCAGTGAAAACATACTTGAACAATTTAATAAATAGTACCAAAAGAATAAACAAATATTTCTCCGTCTGATAGAAGTTCTCAACAAATTCTATGTTGTACCAAGGCTTCACTAGATAGCGTTTTATACAGGCTGAATCATTACTCAAAACATCAATGGTGAAGATTTGCTCGCTAGAGAGCGCTGAACAATCACCACCCAAATGTTTGTTTACATTTATTAGCATATTGTTTCTTCTGTAAAAAGTGATGTTTATCCTATCTTTAAGGGTTAAAAATATTGATCTAGTTAACTGAAGTGGAGTACAGAGTGAATTGATACCGAAGGCGTTATTAGTACTGCTTTTTAGGGGAAATAAATTCCCTTTTCAGGTAAAGTTGGTCATAACTCATGATTCAGTCATACGACATTCATTCATCTGTTCACTTTCTTCGAATTAACATCATATAGCAATGGTGTTCAATTTTGACATCTCTGCCTTAATGAAATATACGCTTAAATTTGCAGCCGATAAATAAAAAATGTAGCAATGAAATAATATTGTTCTATTTACTATTTTGTTTCATTATTGTTGCTCACACGATCTTAATTGCGACGCAAAATCTCAGATGTTCATTTTGACAGCGTTGATCTATCAGAGCGATAAATGGCGAATCTATTCCTCGAGATGTTTCATTTTGATGCCCCAGAATGAATGTACTGTAATGAAGCGATTGATGTTCAACGGAGAGACGATTGACAACAAAACATACTTATTTTTGTAGTAACAATGAAATTAGCATATATAATCGCTTGGTACTAAAGAGCAATACAAGTACGAAAAAAATAAACAAAACTACAATATTGCGACGACCAACTGCATCATGGCGAACTGTGGAGTGAATTTTAAACAGTTCTATGGCAACCCGTTGGTAGTATTGGTCTCGCTTAGCGAATAGATTCGCCATTTATCGCTCTGCGGTGCCAGTGTCGTGTCATAGTTAATTAATAATTAGAATCAATTAAAATGAAAAATAATTCGCTAACTAATTAAAATAAGCCGTTAAAATGCAGAATAAACCAACAAATCGAACGAGCTATTAAATAACGTTAAAATATACTACAATAGAATTGAATGCCAAATTGAAAAATTGTCGCCAACAATTAACTTTTAATTTGTCTTTTATTTATCTGATTTGTATATAATCTCAGTTACCATAAAATTCGATAGATGTCGCTGGACAATGACCACCGTTTTTATCCCAAGGATTTTGATCAAATGAAACAGCCTGTATAAAACGCAATCTAGTGAAGTCTTGGTTGTACAGAACTCGAATTGCAACCTGCATTTAGCAGATTTAAAATACAACTAAGCCTTCACTCACACCGATTGGTTACAGATTTCAATGTTAGCAAACAAGGAAAGAAATCTCAATGAGTAGAATTTATTATCCGTTGCCACTAAATGTTATTTCTGCAGTTATATCATTGTTCACAATCCCCGAACATTATTTAGTAGACTAAAATTCAATAACTCTTAAACATATCTTAGTAGAATAAGAGTCGACAGCTCCCAAAAATGCCCTAGCCATGAACTCTCCTCCGTGGGCTGCCCTGATTTATGAGAATTCCTGCTTTTCAAAGAATGCTTAGAAGTTGAAGCGAACGTGGACTTGTAAGTAATAATATTTAAAGCATTAGAAATTTTGCAGCTATAAAATTGCTTTAAAAGGGGAAATAATCTGAAAAGAAAGTAAACTTTAGGGTTGGATTCAAGAAAATCTAAAATAGACCCCCTACACCCCAATCATGTATAACTAACCATAAATACATAAGAAGACAAAGGCAAAATAAGTTTAAATTTACAACACATTTCTGACATTTCTTCATTTGCCAATATTATAGCTGTCAAAACTGACATTAAAAGAGCCAACAAGTACCAAGATTACGACCAAGAGATAAGTACTTGAGCCTCCTTGTACTCCTACAAGTTATAATGCAAACATGTGTCAGTATTCCCGACGCTCCAAGAGTCCATTATCTCATTATTTATTTGGAGTGCCGATTCCACTGAAAGGGATCGCAACACAAAATCGATTGCCCGCCTATTATCTAAGTTACACCTGTCAAAGATGTCAGCATACTTAAGTGAATCGTTTTCCATTGAAAGACTTTGAAGCATTCTTTTGAAAAGCCTCTTTGTTGGAAAGTATTTCTAAAGTAAACTATCTTTACGTAACGGTATGAAGTCAATTGTATTTTTCAGTTGGAAAGGCTGAACGTCGTTTTTCGTTTGTGCTGTGGAAATGTCTTATCAAAATAAATAAGACTTTTTTTTAAATTTCCAAAGTCAGTCCATTTGGTTTTATTGGATAGATGAATGGCTGGCAAGACACATTTTATTGTGCTTTAAAATAAAATCCATTTACAGGTGACACGTAGATAATTTAAAAATTTTCCTGCAACATTTTACATAAAAGGTACATGGGTTATTTCTAAGCGGAATTTATTTTTGCAATTGTGTCGTTCATTGTAAAGGTGGTGTATGTTCTCGCAAGTGATTTTATTATGCCTTATAATATTAAAAACTAAACTCACAGTGGCGCAATAGCCCATTGGGGCCAAGGCCTACTGTGTCCATCTCAGTTTTCTTAACCGAGAGATATGCTTTAACCTATTAATGCCTAGCGTCCCTTTTTAGGGACGGCCCTAAAAAGGGTCTGAATTTCCCCAAAATGAGCATTTCATCCAAATAATAGTGTTCAATGAGTACCTTGGTATTGTTTCAATTCGTTATTAACAGATTGCAGCACATAACCATTGTAAAGTGTGTTCTGTAGCAGTGTTAATATGATCTTCATCAAAAAACGACATCGTTCACGACCTCGAGAAAAAAAGCTAAGTTTTCAAAGTTATTCCCAGCTTCCCAGTTTATGTTAATTGCTGATTTTATTTCTTCTTATAAAATATCTTTTTAAATATTATATCGTAGGCAGAAAAAAAATTTAGTAAAAAAAATATGTACCCTCTGGGGTCTATCGTAACTTTTAAGGGACGATTTTTCTTTCCTTAATAAAAAAATTATTTTTTACATAATATTTTTTCTATTATTTTTCCTATCCATTAAACACTGTTTGTAACCAGTATACAAAATATCTTTGGAAAAACAAAAATATCAGGCCTTTATGGGTTAAATATGTATGTTGAAAAAAATTAAGTGATTAATTATGTGTAAGAAAATTGTAAAGGCAAGAAATTTATACTGTGCTTGTTTTGTGACGGTTGAAATTTACACAATATTACATTAAGATAAAGAAACACCACCTCGAGTGACTCGTATTTAATTTTTGACTCACTTTTCAATGAACCTCTTTCTCGGAACTGAAAAACTAAAAACGAATCACTAACTTCGAATGCTCCATGAAATTTTACCTATGGTCGGTATACTTTTGTATAACTTGGCGTACAAAGCATAACAATAAAACCGAGGAAGCACAAAGCATAAGTTTAAAAATAAATATCCCACATCGCGAATCCTTTAGTCGAGTCAATCTATGCAAAAAAAAAAGAGCTAAAATCGCAAATCGCGATGTAGTTCTGAATTTTTAATATGTTGTTTGG
The DNA here is from genome assembly GCA_038373865.1 of Uloborus plumipes. NCBI lineage: Eukaryota > Metazoa > Arthropoda > Arachnida > Araneae > Uloboridae > Uloborus > Uloborus plumipes. Next base: position 20,067 of record JAXGGA010011208.1, read on the forward strand.
GTCTCTATGGGTAGTGTAAATTTAAGTTTTCACCTTTCTAAAACCTGTGCTCGCTGTGAAACTCGCGAAAAACTACGAAATTTTCGCACATTTTTCAGTTTTTTCTTTATAACTCCTGAACTATGCAACTTTTGATGATACATGTGATTACCCATTTTAAAGAACACTAAATTTGCAACAATTTAAGCTTAAGCGGAGTTTTTTAGAGCGAATAGTTTAGGAAATATCGTACTTCGAAAAATGGAGTTTTTTTTTTGCGAAAAGTGAAAAAAATTATACTTCTATCATATTTTGGACCAAATATCGACATAAATTCCTATTCTACAAGACAAAAAATGGTCATGTAATTACAGCACATTTAATCAACTTTCATTCAAGCCCAAACAATTTAGTCTGTATGCTCAATAGTTCATTTACAATCGCGAAAAATAAATAGGTATTTAAAATTTTGAGAAATGAGCAAAATCGTTTCCTTATAAGAATAGGAGGGCAGTGGACAATAAAAAATGCATAGAATGGTATTAAAAGGGTAACACTATATTAAAATATTATTTAAAAATTGATAAAAAACTTTACAGGTCATTTTCACCCTTTTTTTGCTATTTTTATGATGGTTCTTGTTGACTGTGGTCTTATCCTGACTTTTTTCAGGTTTTCCCCTATCACTCTTAGACTATGCAACTTTGATGATACGTGTGCATACCCATTTTGAATAACACTAAATTTGCAACAATTTAAGCTCAAGTGGCGTTCTGTAGGACGAATAGTTTAGGAGATATCGTACTGGAACAATTTGTCATTTTTTCCGAAAAATGAAATAAATATGCTTCGATCATATTTTGAACCAAATATCGATATAAATTCCTATTCTACAAGACAAAGATAGATATTTAATTACAGTACATCTAATCGGCTTTCATTTAAGCCTAAAAAGAAGTCTGTAGGTTCAATATTTCATTTATAATTGAGAAAAAACAAATTTTTGGAAATTGAATTTTTTTTTTGAGAAATGAGAAAAATTGCTTTCTAATAAGAATAGGAGAGCACTGGACAACAGAAAAATGCATAGAGTTGTATGAAAAGGGTAACACTGCATCAAAATATTATTTTCATAATTAAAAAAAAACCTTACAGGTTAATTTAGCTCAATGTTTTTCTTTTTTTTTCTTTTGTGGGTCTTTATTAGCTGTGGTCTTATAGCATAGCTGCAGAAAAAGAATGTGGTCATGTTCTGTCTCAAGATGTTTGTGTATTTTCTTCATCTTCGAGAACTGGAATGGCGAGGAAGTTGTAACAACTCTTTCCGTATTTAAATGACCATCTGGATCCAAAACAAAGACAACCTTCCTTTCCTGCAGCTTAGCTATAAGACCACAGCTAAAAAAACCCACAGAAGAAAAAAAAGAAAAACATTGAGCTAAATTAACCTGTAAGGTTTTTTCCAATTATGAAAATAATACTGTCGTCCCCGCTTAGTCGGGTAACGGATAAACGAATATCCCGCTTATACGAATAAAATATCTCGGAACCGATGCCATAGACGCAATGTTAAAGATCCCCGCTTAATCGAATAACATTTTTTGGAACCGACAGTATTTTGATACAGTGTTATCCTTTTTATGCAACTCTATGCATTTTTCTGTTGCCCCCCCCCCCCCAAAAAAAATAAATGCAATGTCCGAAAATTTGTTTTTTTTTTTTTTTTTTTCAATTGCAAATGAAATATTGAACCTACAGTCTTTTTTTTAGGCCTAAATGAAAGCCGATTAGATGTACTGTAATTAAATGTCTATCTTTGTCTTTGTAGAATAAGAATTTATGTCGATATTTGATTCAAAATATGGTCGAAGCATATTTATTTTATTTTTCGCAAAAAATGACAAATTGTTGAAGTAAGATATCTCCTAAACTAATTCGTCCTGCAGAACTCTACTTGAGCTTAAATTGTTGCAAATTTGGTGTTCTTCAAAATGTGTATGCACACGTATCATCAAAAGTTGCGTAGTCCAAGAGTGATAGGTCAAAATCTGAAAAAAAGGCAGGATAAGACCACAACCAACAAGAACCATCATAAAAATGGCGAAAAAATGAGTGAAAATGAGCTGCAAAGTTTTTTTTTAATTTTTAAAATAATATTTTAATATAGTGTTACCCTTTTAATACCAGTTTAGGCATTTTTTTTATTGTCCACTGCTCTCCTATTCTTATTAGGAAACGATTTTGCTCATTTCCCAAAATTTTAAATATTTATCTTTCGCGATTGTAAATGAAATATTAAACCTACAGCCTACTGTTTGAGCTTGAATGAAAGCTGATTAAATGTACTGTTATTACATGTTCATTTTTTGTCTTGTAGAATAGGAATTTATGTCGATATTAGATCCAAAATATGATCGAAGCATTATTTTTTCACTTTTCGCAAAAAAACTCCGTTTTTCGAAGTACGATATCTCCGAAACTATTGGTCCTACAGAGTGTGACTTGAGCTTAATTTGTTGCAAATTTAGTGTTATTTAAAATGGGTATTCACATGTATAATCAAAAGTTGCATAGCTTAAGAGTTATAGAGGAAAAACTGAAAAATGTCCGAAAACTTCGCAGTTTTTCGCGAGTTTCGCAGCGAGCACAGGTTTTAGAAAGGTGCAAACTTAGATTAACACTTCCGTAAGAGGCCCAAACAACATATTAAAAATTCAGAACTACATTGCGATTTGCGATTTTAATGTCTAATTTGACTGGACTACTTGGGGTGTTAGGAGAATCTTATTTTTTTTCGGCAAAAAACCGTTTTTTCCTGTTTTTTTATAATGCACTATTTCAAGAAACAGCATCAGAAAACTAAGAGGAAGTGGCGCGGTTGAATAGAGCGTTAAGCTTGAAATTCAGAGATCACAGGTTTGATCCTGCTGTTCTTGCTTTTGATTGACTTTTTTTCATCGGTTAATTCTTGATCCAAATTTCCAATAATATATAATCCAAACTCATTGTAGAACTTTAAGCTATAGTTTTACTGTTGCATTGAAATCAGGTTGCATTGAAAAAAGGAAGTAGTGTGGGATCCATACCAGATTTTTTATTATGGTAATTTAACATGAATGGTATTCCTTATTGTTTTTTTTTTTTTTCAATTGGTGCTGTTGTTTATTTTATAATTCTTGAAATTCCCAAAGTAAGGCATCATTTGGTTCGCTTTTTGCAAAAAATAACAGTTCTCTTTGTGCCTGTTTTTAGAAAAATTAGTTAAAAAATTCGAATTTTCGAATAACTGCTGACAGGCACGAATGCGTCGAACTGGTCAGCTAGTCTTATTTAAAACGTTTTCATAGTTAGAATCGTATAGCTTTGCTATGAATTATTTAAAAAATAAAGGCCTTTTAACACCTTGTACATTCTTTTTTAGTATTTAGGAAACTAAAATAGAATTCAAACTATTTGCCCTTGTTTAACATTTCACCAGAAAGTCCTCGCGTATTTCTTGAGCGAATAAAACTTGCTTCGCCTGCATTTTATGATCTTTTTTTGGAACGATATAACAGTCCAATTCCCTGTAGTGTTTGGAGAAATATGGCTGTTTATTCGACTAAAGTGGGTCATCATTTCTGCGACTCCTTCCAAAGAGCAAGACATTTTTTAAATAGAAGAGTTATCCAATGTTTCCGGGAGAATAAACTTGAAGATGAATTCTTTGTTTGGAGGATCTTTTCAAGAACTTTCTGAGCATGAGAAACTTTGCTTTTGATGACACATTTTTTTCCGTATTTGATTAAATATATAAGGCTTAAAATTAACTACGGTTTGTTTCATTTTATGGCTTAGAAAAAGAATATTTCACGAAAAGTATTCGAAATTTTACTGTTGCATTACTTGTTGCCTGTTGCATTACTTGTTGCATGTTAATAACAAAGGAATTAAGTACTAAGATTAAATTAAAAATTTAAACAACCTCTGATCCTGATTTCTTATCTCATATTAAAACGAAATTCTCTGGTCTCATAAAGCATTTTAAACCTAAATATATTTGTTTTCTAGATGATATGGTTAACATGGGAAAAAAATCCTTACTAGTAAAATTTTGCTAGTTGCAAAAGCATAATAACGAAGAAAAATTGAAAATTCTTAAACTAAAATTATGAACTGCAAATATTTTAATTATTAACAAGTAGAAACTGGCAACAGATAAATATTTTTTATCATCAAGTCTTCTTTCCTCGTCGGCTAACAATGGCATCGGTTCCAATCCAGTAGATTTAAGCCTTAGCCGCATTTGCTAAGAAACATTATAATTCGAGTTCTATTTCACATGGAAGTTCCAAACACATCTTATCGATAGGGATGCACCGATAAGCAAATTGGCCGATTACCGATTACCGATTAATCGGCTATTGATAATCGGCCGATTAATCGGCTGAGCCGATTAATGATAATTTTGATTGTTTCCTACTACTAATTTTACCATCACTGATTTTTCTCTCTGTTACAATTCCAAGTTTAGAAATAGTAAGTAATTTATTTCTGAGAGAAGATTTTTTTTCCCATTTTCCTAGTTTTCACAAAATAATTTCAATATTTATCAAATTTCTTGAACCAATTTTCATGTTATTGTCAATATTATTATTAACACATTGTTAGTTGTGTTAATTGGACATAAAAATTCAAAAAAAAAAAAAAATTTTTTAATAATTAGTAACAATTTAATTCAATACTTATATTCTTTGAAAATTAGAGGTTATCTAAAAGCACTGTGCTATGGAGAAAACTATCGCCACATGAAAAATGTGTAGCAACATTGTCTATGTGTTTGTATATCTATTCAAAGTAGGAGACTTAATTTAAAAAAAAACTTTATATCAACTGTGAGGATTATGATTACTGTTAATAAAATTATTCTTCATTGTTTCTTAGTGAAGGTATACTTTAAAGTTTAAAGAATAATATTTGAAAAATATATTTTCTGTCGATTAATCGGCACGATTTTGCCGATTATTAATAATCGGTAAAGTGGCCAATTATGGCCGATTAATCGGTCCAGCCGATTAATCGGTGCATCCCTACTTATCGAACACAGATTTTTTTTCCTTTCTTTTGGTACTATTTTTTAAAAAATTTCCAGTATATTTTTAGTACAAAAATTGCGAGAAACATTTTAAAGGTTTTTAATTAATATCTTTGTTAATGTCATCAGAAGACGCCACCTAGCTAAGAACACTCTCGATCCCATCACCTTTCAAGCGAAAAAAAAAAAAAGATTCAAAATCGGTCCATATGTTTAGGCTTAGCGGTGCCACAGACAGATACACAGACACGTCAAAATTATAACTCCCTTCCTTGTTGTGTCAGGGGTTAAAAAAAAATGTAACTCAAATGTTTGACAACATCTTGAAAGCATAATTGGAAATCAGTTATTTAACTAATGAAACCTTGGTTTATAAATTAGCATCATTAGTCACTGATTGGGTCGAAAATTCCAGTTAAATCAATGCTTAAAAACCATTTTCACGATTTTAATTTTTAAATTGAAACAATGTGGTATTTGTGTGGTGTGAGGTATTTGTTTCTGTGGGAATTAAATATGCATAAAGCAGTCAGTGTGTAATCAAATAGCAAAAATTCAATGACACAGGCAACTTATGCAATAGTAAATTGCAGTACAGATTTTTCAATCAGTAATTTGACAAACATTCCTTGTTTGTAAAATAGGCGGCAATGTCTGCTGCTTCTACTGCAGACTGAGGATTCCTAACAAGAATGAAATTACAACTTTCTGAGTGCTTGATTTTTCAAGCAAATAATAATGAACAAGTTGAAAAATGGTACTACTATTACTCTAGTCTGCTTTCGGTTGCCCCCCACGTGAGATCTTTCTTAATCATTTATCAAACTCCATAGTTTACCTGTAGTTTTGAAGGTTATGAGACCGGCTACTGACAAAAAGAGACCCATGGTCTTTTCTTTTTTTGGTCAAAAAAAGTTTTTTCGTTTTTTATTACACATTACTTTAATGAATAGCATTTGAAAACTAAGCCATAATGGCGTGGTTGGATGAGCGTCATCCTTGTAATGGGAACGGCGTCAATTCGAATAAGCGACAAAAAAATGTCGTTTTAAGGGGGTTTTTCCTACTGCAAAAATTCTGCTCCAATTTTCCATCATTACATAATTATTTCTCAAAGGTGTTTTTATTTTCATTTATTTATTTATTTGCATGTGTGAACGGCATAAACTTGGTAATATTTCATAAAACTTCAAAACTAAGACATCATTTTAAAGATTTTTTTATCGCTATCAACGAAAAATAAACCAATAATAATTCACAATTTTGTTGATATTCAAAAAATTACTTTAAAAAAATGTGCTTTTGCATTTCTTCTGTCAAGTGTTTAAGCTTCGCACGAGACCACTAGTAACAATATTGTGTCTAAGGGCCGAATTCAAGTGAAACACCATTGCAATCGCTTCGAGGCGATCGCAACAGACCAAAATTGCAATCGCTACTGAAAGTCGAATTACATTAGAATCGCATCTCGTAGTGATTGTAACGTTTCACTTGAATCCAAATTTAGGAATTTGCGATTGCATCGGTGAGTTGCGATCGTCCGTGTTTCACTTGAATTCCTGCCTAAGTTTACTAGTGACAAAGACAATTGGGTCATTCCATGTCAAATCATCCAGGCCATGACACCCACCACCTCCGATTTCAATAAAATTTGCAGTAGTTGGAGACTTTTTGATGCTGATAACAAAAATACTACTTATATTGAGATAAGTGAAGGGGTTGAAAAGTTATGGCCCTTTAAATATTTTGCTTTGTGGTTCATTTGCCGCCATTTTGAATGACATATACATTTGTACAAACGGCTATAACTCTTTAACAAATAGTCGTAGAGCTTTCAATTTTTTTTTTATTTTGTTCATAATAGTGTAAGCTTTAATTTGAATTGAGTTTAATTGGTATACCTATTTTACATCGTTTCTTTCGGGTGCTTTCTTTCAGTTTTTGGACTCAAAAAATGAAGTAACTTTAACAGAAAATTACTCACAAAAAACCCCCTTCGATTTCAAAAAAAATTATGTGTTCAGATACCTTTAAGTATGTTTTAACATCAGAAAAAAAAATCTCGATGGGCCATTCATATGATTTTTTTTTCAAACCTCAATTTTGTCTTGTTACAATTTCTTTCTTTCTTTTTTTTTTTTTTTTTTGCGTGACACAAGAAAGCTATTTAGCAGACGATAAATAATAAACACAGTTCGGCAGACGATAAATAATAAACACAGTTCGGCAGACGATAAATAATAAACACAGTTCGGCAAACGATAATAATTTCAGCGAAAATAATTCAGATTGTTCGACCGAAGACTAATTTGTAAGCTATCAGATGTAAATTATTTTCCGGAGGATTTATTTCTTTATCAGTCAGATTCATTCCAAAATTTGGCAGACGATATTTTTCCATCTAACCTAATTTGGAACATCTGGCAGATGATTTGAGCTTTAGCCAATCAGAGTTAAATCATTTAGCAGACGATTTATTTAGTTTTCTTATCTAGTTAGCCATTTAAAAATTTACTCTTTATTTCGCATTCTGATCTTTTCAGAGTCGAAATTTTTCTCATTATTTTATTCAAGTCTGTTATCATTACAAAACCTGCAATGTGTACAGTCGGGTTGCATATCAATGATCAGAGATGTGATCTAAACAGTTTACAAGATATATCTGAACTTTCTGTGAAAAACAGAGAACTTATTGCGCTAAGATGTAATTTAAGAGATTGTGAAACGTCGACTGTGTGTTGCATACAGAAAAAGTATTTTCTGCATTATTATATGGGGAAACAAAGGAAATGTTGTGATATTTTTAGCCTGCATCCGAATCAAATTAAAAAATCATCACTGCGCGCTATTAGTTTAAGTCAAGCTCAAATTTACCGGAGTAAACTTAAAATTGATGTTGTTCCTGGAAAAAAGCTATGTTCCACTTGCAGGAAGCATGCTAAAAAACTACTGGATGAGTGCAATATCGAAGAAAAGTGTGATTCGCCTAGCGAAGGACATTTACACGATTCACCTAGTGAAGGACACTCCCTAGATTCTCTTGGTAATTTTTCTGATGAAATTGCACCAGAATTCGTTCACAGAGAAAAAGAACATGAAGTTCTGAACCAGAGCTTAAGTTCAATCGGAGTATCCCCATTAAATTTGCATGGAGTGTCAACTCACAGGAGAGCATCTGCTGGTAAGAGAAAGTTGAGCCAAGCTAAAACGGCATTAAGAAAAAAGGTTGCCAGTGCCCTAAGTGTATCAGAGGAAGTACTTACAAGTAACGAATGTTCGGACTTTAATGAAGGAAAAGATAACAAGAAAAAGGCCGCTGACTTTGACAAATTAATGCAGATGGTGAAACAAAAACTTCCACAAGTTGGGAATAGGGAAAAAATTCAAATATTAACTTTAGTTCCTGAATCATGGTCAAGAAAAAAAGTCGCTGAATATTTTAATGTGTCAGAGTATCAGGTTCGGAAATCAAGAAAGCTTCTTAGAGAAAAAGGTCTACTATCACTTCCTTGCTTAAGAATAGGAAAAACGTTACCACATGAGACAATACAATTGGTTCTGAATTTTTATGAAGATGATGAACTTTCTCGTCTCATGCCAGGGCAGAAGGACAAGGTAAGTGTTAGCAAAAATGTATATGCTCAAAAGAGGCTGCTTTTATGTAATCTCCATGAACTGTATGTGCAGTTCCAGAAGAAATTTAACTTGAAAATTGGATTTTCAAAGTTCGCAGAATTACGACCCAAACATTGTGTATTAGCTGGTAGTTCTGGTACCCATTCTGTTTGCGTTTGTATGATACATCAGAATGTTCAATTACTAATTGCTGCAGTAGAAATTGAAGAAAACTACCAAGATTTGATTAAAAAAATAGTTTGTAGTTCAATGAACAGAGATTGCATGTTACGAGTATGCAATAAATGCCCCAAAAAGGAAAATCTCGAAGATTTTCTTAAGTCAAAATTTCCAGATTTCGACCCAGATGATAAAATTGAATACAAGCAGTGGCTATCAACTGATAGAACAAATTTAATTGAACTTACATCTAGCTTGGGAGATTTCATTCAATTAATTGCTGAAAAGATTGAAAAGTTAGTACCGCACTCATATGTATCAAAATCACAAAGCACTTTTCTAAAAAAAAGAAAAGAAGAACTGTCTAATACTGAAGCAATTATTATTATGGACTTCAGTGAGAACTTTTCTTTTGTACTACAGGACGAAGTGCAAGGATACCACTGGACTCATGGTTGCTGCACTTTACACGTAGTTGTATTATATATAAAGCAAGACGGTGACAGCCTAAAAAGCGAAAGTTTTTGCGTTCTTTCTGATGACATGAACCATGATGTCGCAATGGTGTATCGAACTCAAAAAGTAATGATGGACTATTTAAGGCAGACATATCCAAATATTACAAAAGTAGAGTATTTTACTGATGGTTGTGCAGCCCAATATAAAAATTGCAAAACATTGTTGAATTTATGTTATCATGAAGCTGATTTTGGAGGAATAAAAGCGAAATGGAACTTCTTTGCTACCAGCCATGGCAAATCTGTTTGTGATGGAGTAGGCGGAACAGTTAAGAGACTTGTGTCAAAAGCAAGCTTACAAAGACCGCTTGAAAATCAAATAGTAAATGTAAATATGATGTATGAGTACTGTAAAGAATATGTCAAAGGCAAGGCCGTATCCAGAAAAAAACTTCGGGAGGGGCCCAGTTTCGCACATTTCCCAAACACACATGCACTTTTGTGTGTGTTATGAGTCTAATGTCTAGCTGACCCACCTTCCCCCCAAATGTTTGATGTGTGTTGCTGGTTTTTTTTTTTCCATTTCTTTATTCTTATTATTTTCTTGAACTGACCTTTATTGGGGGTAGGGGTATCAAGAGAGATATGCAATAAGAAATTTTTAAGTGGGGTAGAATATTCGTAATTTTAGGGGGTCCGGGGGTTTCTCCCCTGGGTAAATTTTTGAAAAAAAGTTTTAAAATTCTGCATTTTGAGGCCTTATACGGGGTAATTAGGACTTCAAAAACATGTTGGAAAAGTAGGCAAACAAAAATCTCATAACTTTTCTGCATTCTTTTGCAAAATTAAGATTAATCAAAGCATAAAAAAATGTTTAGTTTAACACACGATTAACATTAAGCGACAGAGAGGAAGGACAAGAGATCGAGGAGAAAAGATTAACACATTATCACTTGCTTACATCGGTTTTCACTATAGTTACATAATAGTTTTTGATCAGTTCCCCAACTCACCGACAGACACAGCACTTAGTAACATAAAATAACCAATAGTATAAAACACATAAAATTCTTTAAAAGAAATAGTGTAGAGATTTAAAAAATAATTAACGAGATACTAACATTCTGGCCATTTAGTCAATTCATAGTTTAATTATTTGATAAGAAATAGGATTGAAGCACTTTTAAAGAAGTTTCAAAAAGGTATTTGATGATTTTCAAAGACCCTAGAACAGTTAAAATTCTTTAAAGCATTTCATTTGCACATTCCAGTCTCTGACGTTTTAATAGTTGATTGGACAGTCTTACGAAATTGTTAAAACTTTGAAAGACACATCTTTTTAAGATTAAAAATAGATATTAAAAAATACTTATAACGACAATTTCTTTTTCAATCACTAGTACTGCAGAAAAAGAAAAAGAATACAGGTAGGGTAATATTTTTTCTCGTGCTTAACATATTAATAAAGGAATCAATTACAAAGTAATTTCTAAAATACTGAATTAGGTATTTAATGAATAGTCAGAAATGAAACATGTGAGTCACAAACAATTATTTTTGAAAATATGCTACAAAAAATGCTGGAATATGATTTTTGCATTACGCAGAATATTTTTTTAATCAAGGACCTGAAGTTTCGCGCAACTTTAAAGTTCAAGGTTTACAGCTACATTTAACAAAGTTTTCAAGGTTTTTAAGCATTTGTAAATGGATTTTTTTAAAATTAACTTTTGTCTAAGATTGGTGAGCGTCCAACAAAGCAGAGGGTCTGTGAACGTATCCGTTTTTGTGTGGTCTTGTTGATTGAAGACATGTTTAGCTATTAAAATCCCTCGAGGGTTACAAATGCTTATAAATGGGGACCAGCAAAGTACCCTCTTAATTGAATCAGGGCGGTGAGAAGCAAGCTCAGCCTAGTCGGAAACTAGGGGCCTGGCGATTAGGGGGTAAAAATCTGAGTGGTGTAAGTTTTATAAGTTTTATGGGGGAGGGGGGGGCGCTGATCAAACTGACGAGTAGCTTGCCTTGAGCCTGAATTGATTTGGTAAAGAGAGCTGGAAGTGCTAATGAGAGTCTTGTTTTCAAGTATGTTTTGCAGCTAATGCGAATTTGAATTGTCATTTTTTTTTTTTTGGTACTTCTTCAAATTTTCACTCGTTTAATAGTTAAAAGGAAAAAAAAATTTTTTTTTTGCCGTTTGAAATAAAAAAAAAAACTCTTTTTTTTTCTGTTTAACATTATAAAACATTTCGAGTTTCGGGGGGGGCTCGGGCCCGTCGGCCCCCCCCCCCCTCTGGATACGGCTTTGGTCAAAGGCATAACATTTGTTCTAATCTCGAAAATTGAAATGATAGAGCTGCGTAGTGAAATAACTAAGCGATTACAAAGAGCTACAACAGTGCCTGGAACCAGAAGCATGCACTATTTTGAACCCATGGGTAATTTAATCATCAGCGGGAAAAGAATAAGTGCCGACGAAGAGTTTTCAGTGAGCGCAAATTTTAATCACGACCTGAAACGTACTTTAAACGTTCCACCTCTAAATAGTTATGTTGCATGTGTCATGAACTCAAAATGGTTTTTAGGACTTGTTTCTGAAATTCACATGAAAGAAGGTGATGCAGCTATTAAATTATTACATCCACATGGCCCAGCAACATCTTACTTTTGGCCTGAACGGGAGAGCTGTACTGTTCCTTTGAGTCACATTCTCTGTAATGTTGACATCAGTACGAGAACTGGAAAGACGTATAAACTCAGTGAAAGTTCTAGTGCTTTAGTGCACACCAAGTGGACAAGACATGTTTCTGAACTTGGTAAACTCTAATTTTTAAAACTAGATAAACAAATATTATTGCTATTAATTTGTATGTATTTAATAAAATATGTGTTTCACTGTTCTAAAAATATGGATTTAGTAGAATAACTATGATCTTTAATGAAATACTAAAGAAATTAAAATTTTGCTGTTATACCTTTGCACTTCGCAATTTGTACATCACTCTTATCTCCTATGCAACATTAGGTATTCTTTTAAAAGCCTGACGTCTTTATCACAATTTATATTATTTATATGAAGTATTTTTCAAGAATAATGCTATTCACTTCCGTTTTTAGTTTTTGAGTAGCAAATTTAATGTATAACGAGTATGCTAGGGCTCTAAAGTACTAAATGCCTTTATTGACTAATAAATCATTACTTATTTGTATTTTGGTGGTTATATTAATGTTGAAAGTCTCCTAAATTGCCATGTATTATATTTTTTCTTTCTTTTTTTTGGGGGGGGGGGGGTGGTAATTGTCATATTGTGGAATACAGAATGCGATAAACATTATTTTGAAATGATTCCTTTTTTTGACTTAAAATTAAAAAAAATTGTTTGAAAAAAATCATATGAATGGCCCATCGAGATTTTTTTATCTGGTGTTATAACATACTTAAAGGTATCTGAACACATGATTTTTTTTTGAAATCGAAGGGGGGTTTTTGTGAGTAATTTTCTGTTAAAGTTACTTCATATTTTCAGCCAAAAAACTGAAAGAAAACGCTCGAAAAAAACGATGTAAAATAGGTATACCAATTAAACTCAATTCAAATTAAAGCTTACACTATTATGAACAAAATAAAAAAAATTGAAAGCTCTACGACTATTTGTTAAAGAGTTACAGCCTTTTGCACAAATGTATATGTCATTCAAAATGGCGGCAAATGAACCACCAAGCAAAATATTTAAAAAGCCATAACTTTTCAACCCCTTCACTTATCTCAATATAAGTGGTATTTTTGTTATCAGTATCAAAAAGTCTCCAACTGCTGCAAATTTTATTAAAATCGGAGGTGGTGGGTGTCATTTTTGATATTTTCTGGATGATTTGACATGGAATGACCCAATTACCAGTTAATAATTTTCATAAACACTGGCTACAGATATTACAATAGTGAAAGTATTATACAAGAACGCAGTAACAAATAATTTCTAAGCACAAAACGGAATATTAGCAAACCTATGTCCACCAACAGTAATTAATAACATTGTTGCTGATGTATGTATAAGAAAATTTCAGTTAGTGTTATGTCCTTTGTTTCATTCACATCATTCTCTTAACTTATTCTCTCTGAGTAATTAATAAAAACTTCAAAGAGATAAGAATTCTAAGGGGGAAAATCTAATTTAGTGCTTTGTATACATTTATATTTTAAAGAAATTACTTTAAAAAAAGGTGCTTTTGCATTTTTTCTGTCAAGTGTTTAAGCTTCGCACGAGACCACTAGTAACAATATTGTGTCTAAGTTTACTAGTGACAACAACTACCAGTTAATAATTTTTATAAACACTGGCTACAGATATTACAATAGTGAAAGTATTATAAAAGAACGCAGTAACAAATAATTTCTAAGCACAAAACGGAATAATAGCAAAACTATGTCCTTTCTAAAACCAACAGTAATTAATAACCCTTTTACTGATGTATGTATAAGAAAATTTCAGTTAGTGTTATATTTTCTATTTCATTCACAACATTCTCTAACTTATTCTCTCTAAGTAATTATTAAAAACTTCAAAGAGATAAGAATTCTAAGGGGGGAAAATCTAATTTAGTGCTTTGTATACATTTATATTTTAAAGAAATTGAAAAGTTCAGCTTAGTGAAATCATACATGCAGAACTTTTCGTAATTTTGATTAAATTTTTAAAAGATCATAAAAACCTCTTTTCAAAATACTGTCAAGGGTGCATTAAACTAGATTTCTTTTCAACTTCAGAATACGGATCTTAATTTTTAAGATATGAGTGCGGACGTCTTACTATTATATTTTCTTCCCTTTTAGCTGGTAGAATGTTTTTGGAGTGTGGTTTTGCTATCCTATTCATTCAAGATGATTTTTTTTTTTTTTTGAGGACGTATTTCGCTTAGTGTTTTTTGTTCGCAGTATGAAAGCTCTCACAGTAAATTATAATAAAGTTCTGGACGTTATTTCTTTAAATTATACGCGTATTCAAATACTAATTGCAATTTCATACGTTCTAGCCCAACTTTTTATGTTGCATTTCATTTTCAGAATATTTATACAGGTTGGGAAATAACAAAAATCTTCATACGAGTTTGGGTATCTAAATAATGAATTACGAAAAAGGATATAAGTTTAATTTTTTATTTTATTTTGTAGAAATTATTAAGTTGCCATAATTCATAAAAATCTTTTCACTTCAAAGGTGTAAAAACCCTTCTACATCAAAATTTGTTTTTTTTCAAAACTCAATGTTGATTTGTCCCGTGCTTTTATACGAACTTCTCTAACGTCTTTTAAATTATGTATTCAAAAACGTATATGCCTCTGTTCCTTTTTTACATTCTTTTACGTAGTAAAGGAAGTACTGTGATCGCGGGAAAAAAAATCACTCAAATTTGAGTTAAATTTTAATTTTGCTCACTCCCGAATGAATGTTCAGTAATTTTTTCGACCTGTCAGCACGTGCATATGTACCTACCAATATATAAGCAGCCGAAAAATCCTTTTCAACCACCCCCAAGTTAATAACGACGAGTTTTCTCGTGACGTCTGTATGTACGTATGTGCATATGTGTGTCGCATAACTCAAAAACTATATGCCGTAGAAGCTTCTAGCTTGGTATGTAGGCTCTGAGGACGGTCTAGTTGTGCCCCTCCCCTTGTGGTTGCATTCGAATGTTCCCAAGGGGGTGTTTTACCCTTTTTTTGGGGTAAATCAGTGTTAATTTCAATGTAGACTCAAGTGATATGAATTGGCGCGACCACTTGGCGATATGTCGCCAAGCTTTTGGTCGCCAAGTTGGGGACAAATTTGGCGAAAAAATCATTTTTTGAATTTGGGTTCAACGTGGCGTTATTGGCGATATTTTGCGAAAAATTCACTGAATGATATTAAAATCAGCAATATTTAGAAAATTAACCATTGTAAAATATTTTTTGCATTGTTTCGTGGCAGATATGGGGAATAAATATTTGAATTGTTACCTTGCTCACTCCAAGTACTTTTTTTAACACTTAAGGCAACTACTAAGAAATTTACACGTAGAAGGAAGTAGTGTGTGGTCCATACCAGATTTTTTTTATAATAAAAAGGTAAACGCCATATGTCACACAAAGTAGGGCAGGTTGGTCTAAAATTTCTTGCAGAAGATGGAAGTAATATTACAATATCCGACTTGGGTTTACCTACCCTCATCGAGTTTCTTAATATGTTACACATAAAAATGTAGATACAAATGTTACTAACTCGATGGTATAAGGCTGCCTGAGCAAAAGCGCTCCTGTGATAAGTTTGTCGCGATTTAAAATTTCAATAATGGAGTCATTTTGCATATTTTCTGCACTTATCTTCCAGTTGGAAGAAGGAAGTACCAGGGGACCGAGCCCGCTCGGATAAAGAAAAAAAGAGGTTTGTAACCTCGTGTTTTTTTCTAAAATGCGAAGTACTTATTTAGATAAACTTGAAAAGCATTTTTAAGCCTTTGGTTGCAATTATGCTTTTAAAACAGCCGTAATTTGTTTTAAAAAACACAACTTTATTTAATCCATGCTCATTGCAAAATCACACCCATTTTTGGGGGCGCCTAATGCGCGGGAGGGGTTGATGAGAATGGATGCAGAGTCCATGTTCTCCAGTACGCATTTGGTTCCAGTTGGTTTTCACTTTCACTTTACTTCACATTCCAAATTTCCCCCCGTACATACCACAACTCGTGGTTTAACCGGGATGGGACCCTGAAGAGCGCTCTGTTCATTTTGGAACCGTTCCCAAGTGCCGAGCAAACCCTTGGCCCAGCATCCCCCTGAGGTATCGTTTCACTTGGACGATTTTATGACCACGAACATTTTTAACGTCCACCAGCCACCATTAATGAAGACGGTGGATCTTTGATCGGCTGGGCTCCCTCTATATGATCGGCCCGGGACCCTTCGGTTACTAGTCCGACGACTTACCGATCGGACTACCGCCGCCCACACCCAATTCTAACTTTATTTTGATCGATCTCTTTTAAATTTCAAAAACAATAGTAATTCTAACGTGTTGTCAAAACTCGTTTGAAAAATACCATAAAAATTTAAATTTACGCTGATGTGATTAAATATGAAATCCATTGTTATAATAAAACGTGGCTGCTATAAAGCAGTAACAATAAGAGTAATCATAAAGAAAATGGCGAAAAAAAGTTCGTCAAACTTTTAATGAAGGCACGAAAAATGTTTTTTTTTTTTTTTTTTTTTTTTTTTTTAAGAAAACTCGCGTTTTTACAGAAAAAACGCAGATGTAGATGAACTCAAAAACCAAAACTTTATCTAAATACAAAATTTTATCAAAATCGTTAGAGCCGTTTTCGAGATCCGAAATATATATATATATATATATATATATATATATATATATATATATATATATATATATATATATATATATATATATATATATATATATATATATATAGAATTGCTCGTCTAAAGATATTAGATGTAATTTTGTTTCGAAACTTATTTTTTAAGAATGAGTTTCATATTTATTTTTTACCTGAAATATCTTACTAAACACTCTTGAGGAGGAAAAAAAGTATTTTAAAACTAACTATAACACTTTTATACTCAATTTTGAAATCGCACTTGAAAATAAAGTAATCTGATTTTTATATACTGTAAGTTACCATAAAATTCAATAGATCTCGGTGGACAATTACCACTGCTTTTATCCCATGGCTTTTGAATAAATGAAACAGCTTGTTATCTAGAGAGGCCTTGCTTTAACATTTCAAAAACAATAACAATTTAACGTTGCCAACTACCATAATTTGAACTTGTGCTGATGTGGTTAAATATGAAATCCAATTGTTATAACAAAACGTGGTCGCCACGGAAACAGTAACAATGAAAGTAATCATAAAGAAAATGGCGAAATAAAAGCTTCTCAAACTTTCAATGAAGGCACAAAAAAAAAACGGGGGTTTTGTGAAAACTCGCGTTTTTACAGAAAAAACGCCGACGTAGATGAACTCAGAAACCAAAAATCTATCTAAATACAAAATTTTATCGAAATCGTTAGAGCCGTTTTCGAGATCCGAAAAATAAATATATAAATATATATACAAGAATTGCTCGTTTAAAGATATTAGATTAGATTTGGCAGAAAGCTGCAAAATGACCGCAGTTTTCTTGCAGAATATTTTAAATGCATATCATTCTACGAGGCATGATCATTTTTCTTCAGAAAATGCGGAGTTTTGAGCCACAACAAACGACATTTGAGAGAAATTTAGATCTGCTTCACATTTTCGAAAAACTGCAGATTCTTGTAAAATTTAAAAATAGCATCTCGTAGCGATTGTAACGTTTCACTTGAATCCAAATTTGGAAATTTGTGATTGCATTGGTGAGTTGCGATCAACCGTGTTTCACTTGAATTCTGGCCTAAATTACGGCTGTTTTAAATGCGTAATTGCAACTAATGGCCTAAAAATGCGGAACTACTTTGATGTCCGTCCCCCCCAATCGAAAATTTGACGACTTTTTTTCTTGCCAAGAAAAATACCTGTTTTTGACGCAACAAACTTGCGTTGTTGCCACAAAACTTTAAAAAAAAAAAAACTCAGAAAATGCTACAAAATACAAGAAAATACCAAATTTGGCAACTGCAAAACTAAAAGCTGAAAAACCTGAATTGGCAACCACAAAAAAAGAAACAGCAACCCTAAAAAGTCCGTAGGGAGTGCCAGATTTGGAGCTAATTTTTTTTTTTGGCGGGGGGGGGGGGATATATCAAAGTTGTACCAAAGTTCATCTAAATAAGTACTTCGAATTTTAGAAACAAAAAAAAAAAAAAAAAAAAAACACGATTTTACAAACCTCTTTTCTTTTTTAACCGAGAGAGACTCGGTCGCCAGGTACTTGAAAGTAAAAGTTTATAAGTTGGATCCAAAGTGGTAAAACTTGATACGTCGGCCTGTCTATATAGCGGCTCTAGGTCAACCTAGAGCCGTATATAGACAGGCCGACACATCAAGCTGAAGTTCGACCACTTTGGATCTAACCTATTTACTTTCCATTTTAGCTAGGGTTACCAGTAAAAAGTTTTGGGACATTGCCAAATTCAAGTGCCGCTAATGATTGCTCACAGTGAAAAATTATCAAAACGCGATAATTTGCCAGAAAAGACAACCATTCAAATCTCGAAACCATGCGCTGGATCCAAAGTGGTCAAACTCAATCTTGATGCGGCGGCTCGTCTATTTAGCGGCTCTAGGTCAACCTAAATTGCATCTTAGACTAGAATGGATGCACACCAAGTGAATTTTTTGAATAAATGAGATCACAGAAGTACTTATTTTAAGGCCTTTGCGAATTTATAATAAAACATTTGGCATTTTCTTAACAGCATTTCACTTTTATGAACTAACAGTTGAAACCACGGTACCCCAAGAAACACTCGCCCGCACGTCATTTATAAATAGTTTCACTGCTGTACTAAATGCACAGTTTGTTTTATGCATTTAGTTATTTCGAGTGGTCTGTCAAATATTGACGATTCTATTTCTACCATTTTTTCCACACTTCTCCTCCAGCAGATTTGGAAGTCAACACGTCACGTTTCGAATTTCATCAAAAGCAACGTCACTTTGGGAAAGAAGTTCGCACTTTATTGGACATTTTGAAAGAGAAGTTGGAAGTTGAGTTCATGAAAGTAAAGTGAAATGTGCTTCGGGCACTTAAAAATAAATTCTTTACTCGAAAATGCGTTCGGGATTATTGCGTCTTATAAACAAACATTAAATGATTGTACGTAGGGGAAAGTGAAGCAAAGCGAAATAGTCAGGGTAACTTACCTTTTACGAAACGAACGGTTATTAATTTATTTTTATTTTTTTTTTTGAAAATAACTGCATATAGAGAAAGAATGACTAGTTTTGTAATAAAATTTGCTTTGAAATATTATTTTTCAGTTTTGGCTGCAAATTTGTACCGTTCAATATATATATATATATATATATATATATATATATATATATATATATATATATATATATATATATATATATATATATATATATATATATATATTGGAACCCCGATTTTACGTTGTCCGTTTCGTACGTTTCGTTATCCCGCTTCCAACGTCATATTTCCCTAGTACCTGAAAAAAGCTGTACTGATAATTTAAAAGATTCCCGATTTCGCGTTTTTCGTGTTAAAAAAAATCCGCTTAATACGTTTTTCGACGAACAGCTCAAAACCGTTTTTCATCTACATGTCTCACACAAACTTTTTTTTCAAGATAGATTAGTTTCAGCGTTGTTCGAAGAATCTCGTTCAATCTGACAATCCTATGTGAGAGGAGTCATTTCCTCTGATTGCCCAATATCATCTTTTTGCACAAGTGAAGACCAAAGCTGCTGATACGCATTCTTCTGCTTGGAATTCTCCCAGACGTAGATTTTTTTTTGTCGTGTGCCAGCCAGGCTGGCAATTTGGGGTGCGCTGCTTCACTTTTCCAACTGTGCCGTTATTTGGTGTGAAGTCCGACTTCCACAGTACACGCATGCCATAGGTGCCCGTTTATAGGGTAGGCAACCTTTCACAACAACACATCCACACAAAGAAATGACAAGGACAGGAGAGAGAGAAAGCACATCCATGCCCAAGCTGGGACTCGAACCCGGATCCACACCATCCATGGCAGACTACTCTGACCACTAGACAAGGTGGCCGGCCCCAGACGTAGATGTCGCGCTGATTGTAGGTGTGCGACATCGGCAGCAAAACATCGTTGTTTCAAGACATCGATGTTGGAAAATAAGGACATCAATGGTATTGATACACCGACCAAAAAAAAAATCGATGTTTCAAAACATCGATCTTTTTTCTTTAACTTCTTATACATTTCAATGTAGTTATTAATCAGTTACTTCTCAGTACAAGCGCCTCTTTATGTCACTCAATTAGATACATCTTTTGTCTCCTGGAAAAACATCAACCGTAAGATAACGATGTCGGTTAAGAAAACTTTTTTCAGCGAGATATATACTGCAACTGTTAATTAACTGTATAACTTTTTGCTGAAATGTAAAACATCATCGAAAAAAATACCAAATGCAAAACAACGATGCTTAAAATTCATTGACTGTAAATCATTGTTTGTTATTAAAAAATAAATAAATAAAAAAAATAATAAAATTAATAAACTTTAATTGCAACTAGTGGTTAAAGAAAGATGAATCTTTTTTATCGCATATTTTAAATATTTTTTGTGTGAAATGTAAAAAGGACATCGAAAGAAGAAAAAAAAAACAATGAATGCGAAACAACAATAAATAAAAGATTAAAAACAAAAAACCGCGAAAGCTAATTTGATATGTTTCAGAAACATCGAAAGCAAAACATTGATAATAATTATAGATTTTTTTTCCCAGTGAGGTTAATATTGCAACTTTTGATTAAAAGTGAAAACTTTTGAATAAGTATACGTATCGTATATTTTTCTTTGGCTTTCTTTGCTGGAATATAAAAAAATTGACATCAAAAGAAACATCGAACCCAAAACATCGATGTCGGAAAAACATCGACACTCAAACATCGATGGTAAAAGCATCGATGTTCTTACAAAAACATCGATGTTGTAAAACAGCAGTCGAAAACTTTGTACTATGAAATGAGTAAAAATAGACAACGTTTAAAAAGTACAAATAAATACGAATAAAAAGAGTTTAAAACTCAGCAAACAGCTGTTTTGGAGTTATAAACTGCAAGCCCCTTCATCAGTGCATAAAAATAAAAAGACAGGTTTACATGCCAAAGACTGACAAGTGAACAGGTGAAGCTAAGATGAATCAGAATTTATAAGCCACATAGAAGTGGGAACCGGAAGCTACAACGTCAGAGGAGCAACAGTGACATCTATGCGCAGGGAAATGCGTATTGGACAAGGGAATATTAGAGGAAAGATTTCCAAATACCAAGAAAAGGGAGTGTGCTCAACAAATCATTAACTACAGAACTCGAATTTTTCCAGATATAATAAGATTACCAAAAATCTAAATAAAAAACATCGACTTCGATGTCGCAGCTCCAGTTGATTGCATCATGAATTCTTTCAATAGCGGATCGTAGAGCTCAAACTGAGATTAAAGTTTTCTTTAATCTTTCCTAATTCTTCAAATTTTTCGCCTCCATGTATTTGATTCAGTTGATACTTTTTCAGAATTTTTTTTAAAAATATTTTTCATTCTCAAATGACCCTAAAGCTTTGTGTTTAGATAAAATAAGTTACAAAACACCACTTGTTGACACTAACTCAATTTTGTTAACAAGTTCAGATACGACTTTTGTGCTTTAGCACGTCAGAGTAGTAGAAACGATGAAGACGAAGAAAAAGTAATGTATGGAGTTCCCAAAGCTGATCAACCAATTCAAAGCATTAAAATTCTAATTTTTTTTTGCCAATGACAATCAAGGAGCAAATTTATAAAATTTGTTAGTACCGCAAAGTCGGGTTACTTGGACCCTAAGGGATTACTTGAGCCCATTACAGTAAAATGATAAAATCTAGGTTTGGTACTTATTAGTTGAAGACTTGCGCGTAGTTCCTCGTTTCTCCTCTAGGTAGAAGCACTCTGCAGTCTCTAATGTACCAAACCCAGATTTTATCATTTTACTGTGGGCTCAAGTAACCTCCTTGTGGGTCCAAGTAACCCGACTTTACGGTATATAGAACGTGTTATAAATGAATCTGTACCGCTTGGTACGTTTTTTATCACCGGTCCGACCTAAAACGTAAAATTTGAGCTTCACTGTATCTGAATATAGATACAAAAAAAAAGTTCTTGAGTTCGAAATCCGTGTATTTTCTACAGGCTTTTTACTCCAGTTAGCAATGCTGCTTTAAGAAAAATCGTTTAGGGCCCTGCTCCACATCAGCGTAAAACGCGACCGAAACTGAGGGCAGAAACCGAAAATTCGGGTACTTTTCATAGGAACACTATGTAATCCATTTTACGTTTCTGCTTTATTTTTAGCCTACTTTTCCGTTAAAAATAAAAGAAAGACGAAAAAAGTATTAAAATTGGCTTAATGCATCTAAAAAATATCGCCAAGTCCAAAAAATATCGCCAAGTTAAAAAAAATATCGCCAAGTCCAAAAAATATCGCCAAGTTAAAAAAATAAAAAGGTAAAATGAATATCGAAAAATTAAAAATTTGAAAGTAGGGTATTGAGATGGAGAATTTGTGTGTCGGTCTGTCGGTCTGTCGGTCGGTCTGTCTGTCTGTTCCCCCCTAATAACTTTTGAATGAATATTCCGATTTGGACAAACTTTTTTTTGTTGAAAAGATCTCGGCGAGTACAGCTCATTCCCATATTTGATTTTTCGATATGAACAATTTTTGGTTCAACTTTGAGCCGTTCAAACAACCTGTCCCGCGATGCTAATTTTTTAGTTAACAGTCCGATTTGAACAAACTTTTTGCTGTTCGAAAGATCTTTTCAAGGATACTTCATTCCTGTATCTACATTTTCGATTTGAACAATTTTTCGTTCAACATTGAACCGTTCAAGCAACCTTTCCCCCCTAATAACTTTTGAATGAACATTTCGATTTGAACAAACTTTTTTTTGTTGGAAAGATTTCGGCGAGTACAACTCATTCCCATATTTGATTTTTCGATTTGAACAATTTTGGTTCAACATTGAACCGTTCAAGCAACCTTTCCCCCCCCCTAATAACTTTTGAATGAACATTCCGATTTGAACAAACTTTTTTTTGTTGGAAAGATTTCGGCGAGTACAACTCATTCCCATATTTGATTTTTCGATTTGAACAATTTTTGGTTCAACTTTGAGCCGTTCAAACAACCTGTCCCGCGATGCTAACTTTTTAGTTAACAGTCCGATTTGAACAAACTTTTTGCTGTTCGAAAGATCTTTTCAAGGATACTTCATTCCTGTATCTACATTTTCGATTTGAACAATTTT